>APFE030841634.1:197359-257848 GCA_000404065.3 Pinus taeda | reverse complement strand
AAGCGATGGGCCCATCGCTTCACCCCAGCTAGAAAATCTGCCTATGAGTCCTGTCAGGTCAAGCTGAAGATTGTACATCGAGCCAATCTGTATCAGTTTCCGGAACTTCGGGGCAATGCGCTCTAGAAACAGAAGAGACGGCTGGAGACATGTCATGCATGTCCCGAAGCGCTG
This sequence comes from Pinus taeda, assembly GCA_000404065.3. Lineage (NCBI taxonomy): Eukaryota > Viridiplantae > Streptophyta > Pinopsida > Pinales > Pinaceae > Pinus > Pinus taeda. The sequence continues at coordinate 257,674 of APFE030841634.1, read as the reverse complement.
CAGGTCATCCGATGACCGGAAGCGTCCCATAGAGGGAAGAAATCGTCCCTTCAGTGATCGTCTGTTCCAGCTCTCTGCGTACCCTGCGCCCTTTGGAATCGATTCTATCGAATTCAGGTTCTAGGTTTTAGGGGAATTTGGTAACTCGAATGGCCTTTTAGGCGGTAAGATGTTTCCCCCAGTTCCATTCAAAGCTGAATATTAGGCGAAGTTTCACCAATCATTCCACTCTTACTGTCCTCCCTCTGCTCTGGGTCCACTTCCTCTCGATGCGGCGATGTATTGCGGCGATGCAGCCCTCTGGTCGAGAGAGAAATCGATGGCGGCCCGATGGTCGATCCCCTACCGGTCCTTTATCTTTCATTTCTTCCTCCCTGTGTATCTTCTGGTTCCTTGTGCCTGTACCCAGTCTCTAGGGCCTTGTCTGGGGCGTTTTCAAGTTCCGTAATAGGGAGAACGTACTCCAGGGAGATAACCTAAGGGGGGGATATATCCATGGGGAGGGGATAGCTCGAGTGTCATGGTGATGCTTGGCTGTTCCCTTCGATAGAATATCACCACTTCATTCCTTCATAAGAAAGATGTTCGTTTTACCACTTGATGCGGCCGCTGGGAAGTGTTTTGAGTATTCCATCTTGCATACGCTGATATAATAAATGTAAGTCGCATATATATGTGAATAATGTGCTGCATAGTTGCGTATATGGAGTTCTGAAGAATAAGCAATAGAACATGTTGGCATTATGGCTAAAGTGTTGTCCTTGCTGGCAACCCATTCAGGAGATAGATCACAGTACTTCAAGTCAGCAGCAGAGATTGATGATCAACTATCAAATATTGAAGAAAATAAGGGGTACACATGTACACCTTACAGAAGGTGCATACATGCAGGCCGGTGTTACATAAAGTGCGTACATACCCGCAGTTATCCCGTTCAGGAGGTGCGTACCCCCAGTTCACTTAATTCAAGGCAGAGAAAAGCACACATGGGGTTTCTTATGTTTAACTCTTGGTATTTAGCCAACAAAATTGTGTTATTATGGTTTTGTCCCGTGGTATTGATCCATGATTTGAGGAAGAGCTTGCCTATATAAAGCAAAGGAGATCATTTGGCTTGAGCATGTTTTCGGTTGAACGTCTTATGAGAGCTCGATCTGAAATACTATGATCTCTTGGAGTAATGTCTAGATCTAAATAAGGTGAATCTACTGATGGGTTGAGATCTCTTCGGTGCATGATCAGATCTGTAGATCTGACAGTCTGGGTTGTAGGCACGCAAGTGCAGTGAAAGAAAAGCATGGAGATACGTAGGCGCAGAAGCGCTACAGGTGCGGAGGTCCACGACACTACAGAAGGCGCAGCTGCGGAGGTACGTGGTGCAACAGAAGGCGCAGCTGCGGAGGTGCGCGACGCCATAGAAGGCGCAGCTGCGGAGGTACACGGTGCCACAGAAGGCGCAGCTACGGAGGTACGCGGCGCCACAGAAGGCGCAGCTGCGGAGGTGTGCGGCGCCACAGAGGGCGCAGCTGCAGAGGTATGCGGCGCCACAGAAGGCGCAGCTGCGGAGGTGCGCGACACCACAGAAGGCGCAGCTGCGGAGGTGCGCAGCGCCACAGAAGGTGCAGGTGCAGAGGTGCGCGGCGCCATAGAAGCCGCAAGTGCGGAGGTGCGCGACGCCATAGAAGGCGCAGTTGCGGAGGTACGTGGCGCCACAGAAGGCGCAGCTGCAGACGTACACGACGCCACAGAAGGCGCAGCTGTAGAGGTGCGTGGCACCATAGAAGGCACAGGTGCGAAGGTGCGTGGCGCCACGGAAGGCGCAGGTGCGGAGGTCAGTGGCACCACAGAAGAACAGTGCGTACTAGTACGCAGGCATTACATGGGTGAAGCTGCGTACTTCTCTTGAAATCAATTTAGCTGTCCATGTTTATCCTTGCTGTGTTTTGGGTGTTGAAGTGATGTTTGGTTTATGGTATTATGATTTGATAACAGCAGCCTGAGAAGTGTTTGATTATGTTCTTAATGACTCATCTTTATGTGATCTGATGGACTAGATCTGATTGATGACTCTCATTGTATATGTATTGATCTAGTGATCGGGTGATTCAGAAGGTTGTTTGATTATGAGCTTCAATGTGGTTATTGGGTCCAGTATGAAAATTGGATGAAACGTGGCCTTTCAAATTATGTGTTGTGCTTCAGTTTATCCAGTATGAAAATTGATGAAACGTGGTACCTGGAGGAGAGAAGATTGTAGGCCGGCGCCTACGTACTAGTACTTAAGCTAGTACAAAAGAAAAGGGGAATCTTTGGAGCATTTTAGCAGGTAGTAGCCTGCGTACTAGTAAATGGATCGGCTAGTACAAGAGCAAAGGGGGTTGTATCTCCCGTACTAGTATAAGAATGCACTAGTACAAATATTGTAAAAGTATTTTATTATTAAGAAGAAGATTGAGATGACTTGATGGAGGTGGTTTTCTCCCGCATTGGGTTTCCACCTTATATCATGGTGTTCATGTGTGTGCTTTATGTGTGATGATCTATTCTATGTCACTGCATCTGTTAACTGATAACATTGTTGATAATGTTCTAATGCACTCATTGAAGATCAATTAACTTAATCATAAGAAGTTGTGGAAGTAGCATATATGAATCTAATTATGGAAATGAAAAAGTTTTATTGATGTGATAATACTGATTCACCCCCCCTATTAGTATTATTTCCAACATAACAGACTCAAGAAATGGTTTGGTCGTAGTATATGATGGTTGGCACATGCTCAGGGGGAGCATATGCTTTGAATAATGCATTGTTGGCATTATGGTTAGAAGTCCTTGGTGATGATGCTTATTGATATATCTTGCTATCGATTGTTGATTGACTAAGAGAATGGATTGTAGGTTAAGATGCTTATACTACATAATATGATAGGTTTTGATAACTGTCATGGTCTTGTTTAAGTCCTTGGTCTTTGTGAGTCATATGATGCCCCACTATACATGGGATGGATGATGTAATGGTTCTTGTGTTTGAGTCAAAATGGTGTATCCCCACATGGTTGGGAGATTGATGTATGTATCTTTAGGAAGGTCATGGAAATGTATGTATAGAGTCATGTTATGCTTTTTCAGACCTTGCATGTGCTTAGGAGGAGCATGGACGAATTGGTACATCTTGGCATGTACAAAGGGGGAGCTCAATCATAAACTTTAGCATGTACCCAGGAGGAGCATGGACATCAAAATGTATATCAAAGAAGAGAATATCTTGGTCCACCCTTTGCCCTTTATTTCAAAGGTGGAGAGTGACTTGGTGTGGTGGTTTCCATCAAGTCCAAAGGGGGAGATTGTTGGCATTATGATATAGGTGTTGTCCTTGATGGCAACTCACTCAGAGGTATGATACAGATGTTTTCCTTGGTGGCAAATCCATCAGAGGACATATCTTAGTATAGCAGGTCGAGAGAGAGGTATATGTAGGTTAACCTTGATAAAAGTGCGTATACATGTGGGTGAGAAGAACAAAAGGAGTGTATACATAAATATGCAGGTTCATAGAAGGAAAGGCACGTACATGTTGGAAATCTAAGTTTTGGTCTGCGATATTTGGTCCATGGTATTTTGGTATTGGTCCGTGGTATTGGGTCCAAGGTATTGGGTCTACATGGTTTTGGACCATGGTATTGACAGAAGACTAAACCTATATAAGGAGAAGATCATTAGGCCAAGGGTGTGCAAGTGTGGTGACTATCTGATGAAGAGTGAGATGTAATATACTAGTTATGGGTTTGTGATGCTTGGCTCGATCTGAATCAAGGAGGCTCCTATGCAGTTGAAAAAGTTGGAAATTGTAGCAAAGGTATAAGTACTTATCTTTAGATATGTACGTGGGTTCTCTATGGTGAAAGGGCGTATACACACTCATTTGGCACATCCAAGTAGCGTATGCACTCTAATGCATGATTTTTGATGATACAGTTGGTTTTCAATATTGTTGCAGAGTTTTGGGCTCTGGTATGTGTTTTGGTAACTATGTTTTGATAATAGGGTTTCAGTGATTCAGTATTGTGTAATTCAGAGATTGATGATGCAGGTATAGTTGATGATTTTATTGCAGTGATGATTGTTTTGTATCTATGGATCTAGTCTGAAAATTTATGAAACGTGGTCCCTGGAAGAAAAGAGAAGGTTGTAGCCTTCTGTAGGCTAGCACCTACATACTAGTACATCAGCTAGTACAAGAGATAAGTGGGTTGTAGCTTCGTTCCAGGAGAGTTTGGAGAACGAGAGAAGGTTGTAGCCTTCTGCAAGTAGAAGCCTACATACTGGTATAAGACTGCACCAGTACATAATCATTGTAAAAAGAAGTTTCTAATTGAAATAAGATAGAGATGAATTGTAGCAGGTGGTTTTCACCCACATTGGGTTTCCACCTTATATCATGGTTTTCATGTGTGTTGCTTATGTGTGATGATCTGTTCTGTTTTACTGCTCCTGTTTACTGTTCATATGGTTAATAATGTTCTGATGCACTCATTAAAGGATCAACTAATTGAATCATAAGTTTACTGGATATACACTTGTTGCATTACACACAGTTGCGTATACACGTGGTTTGCCTTAACTGAAGTAGCGTATATGAGTCTTAGTATGAAAATGAAAAATTTATATTGATTTTATAACACTGATTCACCCCCCCCCCTCTCAGTATTATTTCCAACATAATAATGTTGGCTCAAGACACTCAAGAGAATATTGCACATATGATATGTTCACCAGATAAAGTGTCACACTCCCTGCCAACTTTGTGATGGTGAAAAGTTTTGTTCTCAAAGGAAATCATAGATATCTTTGATGATTATCTTTTTTTCCTTGCTAGGCTATGTACCTGATCGAAAAAAATTTCGAACATAGTCCCTCATTATTTCCCCTCCACGGGTAGAACCTGAAAGAGATATGGGGTCACCACGTCTCGACTGCCCTGTAAGAAAGTAAACATCATAGATCACAATAGGGACAAGTTTATCTCTTATGTGAAAAGCCTGATCTATCAGATCCCATGCATGAACTAGGAACTGCAATAGTTTTGATTGTTTCCTCATCCCGGACAACCTTAAGTATTTGAGAAACCCACAGTTTCTGAGGGCCTCAACTATACCTGGATCATTTGGGGAAACCATGTCCTATTATTCATGCTCTCTTTCTCACCAAGTAATAGACATTATGATTTGATGAAAGCATGAAATCAAACCATAAGCTTAGTTAGGATCCTTTTCATGCAAAAAATTGGAGAAATGTTGGGTCAATTTGGTGAAACAAGTTCGTGAAACTCACCCAGCCAACCTAGGCAAGGAGACACTATGCTATAGTACAGAATCCCTTCTATCTAGGTTCTCCCCAATGCAGATTTCAACATGCAAGCCTGTGCTAGTCCCAAGGTGAAAAATTCAAACCTCAGGGGCCCGAAAAACACTAAAATCTTGCATGAAATAGTAAAATAATGACATGAAAATAAAGAGGATGGGTAGATATCCTACCTGTTCTGGACGGCATGAGAAATGATCCGCAGAATCTCTCACAATCAGATGATGAATATCGAGGTAAAAAATACGGCCAGAGCATAAACTGAATGGTATATATCAAATGGTGAAAATAACATGGTAAATTCTTGTTTTTTTGCTTATTTCATGAGAATTAAATGAATACTATTTTTACCAATGAAAAAAGTATTTTTAATCCATTTGGTGTTACTTTGAACATATTTACAGCTGACTTACAGAATTTTACATGCACGATCGTGAATTGTACTTTGACCACAGAGCATACTTTTATCTCTTTTCAAGCTCTATTAAACATCGAAAAAGGAACCCCCTTGGAGTCCTCTTTAAGCTATTTTCAGGCTCTCGAAATATGAAAATAATGTTGAGCGCTTGTCCTTTTCAGCTTCTCAATGGATTGGAAATGACATCTACTCAATATAAGTTTAACACTTTTTTTGGGCTGAGATAGATTATTTACGAAAAAGGAATACATTGATTGAACATGGTCAATAGCTTCTCTCTTGTATTGTTTTACGCTTTTTTGGACTTGAGGGACAAATCTATGAAAAATAACTTGTGGAGTTTTATTTTTGTCCCTTTTCAAACTCTCTAAACATGAAAAGGACCGAGTTATCATTGTCGTTAGGCTCGTTAAAACATCAAATAGCAAAAAACCTGTCCATCATGACAAGACCGAGTTTCACGTTTGCTAGGCTCGTTAAAACATCACATAGCGATGGATTCAACCGAAGGGTGGAATTATATAACAAGCATATGTTAGCCTCCTCAAGCTTGATAAAAATAAATAGGTACTAGTTAGCAATGACCGGGGAAAATGAAAAAAAGGGTAAACCACTTTATGACAGCAGGTCGCTCTTGAACATGACACTTTGACTTCATCATTGTGACATTTGGGTTAGGTTATCTACTTGATGGTCATCATACCTTGGTCTATCATACCATTAGTTTTGATTTTGGTCAATGCTACCAATCCATTTAGTGTTGCTGACATGTTCAAGAGAAGTCACTCACTTAAAATTCATCCTTTGCAATACCATAACCCTTCATTTTCATGACAACCATTCCTAAACCTTGTGTCATTAGTCAAATTCTGTCTCCAAAATCATTAAACACATTTCGTTTCATTGATGTGGGATACATCAAGGCCCTTCTGTAATGAGTCGCTTCTTGTCGACATCAACACACTATCCAATAAGTTGACTTAGAAACACCCCTTCTGTAACTTGAGGCTTGCATACATGAATGGCAGGTTTCTCGCTTTTGAGGATAGGTTGACATCACTAGCCTTTGACTGAAAGACTTTGTATGGTGTTCGACATCAAAACATCCAATCACACGGTAATCAGATGGTGTCTTTCCATGTTCGACTTCAGATCACATATTTTCATGGTTAGACTCGTACTTGAGCGAGTGATTGAGCGAGATAGAAGACTACAGAGCTAGTTTCATCCATCTAGGCTGCGATTTCAGGAAATGTACCAAATCATCCGTATGATGGATTTACATTGATGGTCATCCTATCATGGGTCTATATCTCTAGATGATTTTCTATGTACTTGTAATGAAATTTTATATGCTGAGCATGGGTATGCCTTCCCTTAGCGATTCATGAGAAAAAATCAAAATATCATGATAAAACTCAGTGGTAGAGTAATGCCACGGTAAGGCGTAAGTCATCGGTTCAAGTCCGATAAGGGGCTCATGTTTCCCACGAAGAAAAGAAGGCTCGGCTGTCCATTTCTCATCATATGATCCACATCTTTTCAAGATGAAAATCCTTTTTCAGGGACGAAAACTATCTGTTCATGATAAGTTTTAGGAAAACAATTTGTTATGACGGAGTCTCACAACTAATATGGGGGGAGGAACACTATATTTTATGTATAGTAATCGATGCAGATCATCAACCAGTTTGGAACCTCCTCATCACATCGTAAAGCATATCACTCGAAATCATTATTTTAGACTTCATACTTTAGGGTCCAGCTGTTACATGTCCATTTGGGCACATCACTCCCATCATTTAGATTAATACCATTAGGGCTCATCAAACCCTAATTTAGTTGCTACATGCCCTAGACAAGTCACCATTTTGAATGCCTCCTTCCGTGAGATTTTCTTGGCCTGAAACCCTCTAGAATTGCCTCCTCAAGGCACCAGTGCAGCTTTGGATAGGGACAAGTACACTTCAGTGCAAGTAGGCCCATGTCAAGGTGCTCTACAGAGAACATAAGCCCACTTTGACCTACACTGGCCAAGATTGAGTGAAATTCACATAGGGTTATGGGAATATTCTTATCCTCTTGAGTCATCTAGAAGATTCCCACACTTATCACCTCTTATGAGCTTGAAAATGGATGAGGAATGAGTTAAGTAACCTCCTATCCTTTCATCCCTTCCTCCATGTAAACTAACTCTAAGTTTCGAAGGCCATTCCATACCCTCATTTATGAACAAACCTCCTCCATTTGCTTATAAATTGAGCATTCATCTAAGTGATCAGGGGCTGGACTTTGAGAATTTTTAAGGAGATACTGTTGGTGTGAGAATTGAGAGTATAAGAAAGTGTTGTTATGTTTCCAAAGTGTTGTTCTATTGATGTGATGTTGGTTGGAACCCAAGCTGGAAGAGTGACAATGGATCTAACTTCATGGTTGTAATTCTTCCTTCTAGTTAATAAAGTTGTTTAACCTTTATCCATATGCCTATCTTGATATATGATGTCTATATGTGTGAATCTATCTTATTCCATTTACTTGTATTCAATATATATATTGCTTTGATTGGTTCTATGTCTTCTATTTATGCTTGCAGGTACCTTTGGAGTGAGTTAAGTTCGAGAAGGAGCGATGGTAGTCAAACAATGGAGACAAAAGGAAAGTGAAAGAACAAGTAGGTCCTTTTATTTCTTTTTCTTATTTATCATTTATAGAAAAAGGATAAGTTCTTTAAATCTATTGTTATAGGTATAGCTACCTACCTAGGGAATTAGTATTTATCCGTATATACCAAATTCCTCATAACAAGAAGCGATGAGGGACATCGAAAGACGATTGAATGATTTGCATCATCGTTTGTATTTCCTCCCTTATTTGGGGAAAGTACATTCAAGTTTGTCGAGTTATTGTACTAGCAATGTTCATGCATTTTTAAACCCTTTGGCGCCAACACAATTTTATTCTGAAGGTAATATGTCTATTATATCAGAAACTATTCCGGTGAACATCTCTAGAAATCCCAACATTATTGAAAATATCTTCATTGGAGCTCACAGTTCCCCTAAAGAAGTCCAAACTTATACCAATCTCTTCAAAGAGTTTCATGATGTGTTTGCTTGCTCTTATGAGGAAATTCCTCAAATATATCCATCTATAGTCCAGCATGAGATCAAGACATACGAAAACATAAAACTTGTTCATCAGAAACTTCGGCCGGTAAATCCTAGAAAAGCAGCAACTATCAAAGCTGAAGTTGAGAAGTTGCTTAAGGCGGGTTTTATATACCTCATTCCTTTAACTGAGTGGGTCTCTAATCCAGTCCTTGTAGAAAAAAATCAAGGAACAATCCATGTATGTATTGCCTTTAGGGACCTAAATAAGGCTTGTTCTAAGGAAAATTACCCCACACCCTTTATAGATCAGATTATTGATGAGCGTGTGGGGAATGAAATTTTCTCGTTTATCGACGGATTTTCTGGTTATAATCAAATTACTATCCGTCCATAGGATCATCATAATACAACCAACTTTTATTTATTCCTGGGGTATATTTGTGTATAAAAAGATGCCTTTTGGCCTTAAAAATGATGGAGCTACTTTTCAGCGGGTCATGTCATGCTCTTCACGATATCAAGCACATTATCGAAGCTTACTTGGACGATTTAGTTGCTCATTCTCGAAAGAGAACTGATCATCCTAAACAACTTTGATTTTTTAACGATGTCATTTTTGTAAAATTTGGTTGAATACGAATAAGTGTGTTTTCGCCATCACTTTTGGTCAGTTGTTGGGATTCATCATGTCAATTCAGGGGATTCGAGTAGATCCCTTCAAGGTTGAGGCAATACTTCAATTGCATCCTCCGTCTTCTATACGTCAACTTTAAAGTCTCCAAGGAAAAGAAATCTTCTTGAGGAGATTTATATCCAATTATGACGAGATCACAAAAGGATTTATGAGATTGCTTAAGAAAGGGGTCCCATTTATATGGGATTATTTCGTGCAATGCTCTTTCGATGCTTTGAAAAAAGCATTAACCTCTACTCCTTTGTTGAGTCCACCTGATTATAGCAGAGATTTGCTTTCGTATCTCACTACAACAGAATCAACTATTGGTATGGTTCTAGTTCAGGAAGTTGATGCCTTATGTGAGCACGTAATATACTATCTGAGCCAAGGGTTGGTAGGTCTTGAACTATGCTATTCTCCCATCGAGAAATTATCTTTGGCAATGGTCCATGCGATCCAGTGGCTTAGACATTACATTCTGCTTCAAAAAACTTTTTTCTTAGCAACCATCAATCCATTTTAGTTTGTTCTTAGTAGGAAAGTGATTGGGGGAAAATATAACATATGGATTGTCATTTTAGAAGAATTCAACCTTGAATTCATGTCGACTAAGTCTAAGAAATCTTTCATATTTGTAGAGTTGATCTCAAAGTTTCCTTGTGAGAAAGAAATAATTTATGATGAAAATTTTCTTAATGAACATATATTTCTCATTTCCTCGCGAGGTCCTTGGTATGGGAGTATTATTATAGATCTCCAGAGTTTGAAGTTTTCGCTCTCTTTTTACAAGGACAAACGTAGAAAATCGCGTCACCTCGCTAAAAGTTATATCATTATAGGTGACACTTGATATCGTCGTGGGGTTAATTCAATCCCTAGAAGTTGTTTAACCTTGGAAGAAGCCGAGTCTATGCTCAATGATTTCCACAATGGAGCTTGTGGTGGTCATCCATCTGGGCTTGATACAACCCCAAAAAATTGCGAGCAGGCTACATTTTGCCTTTGATCTTCAAAGATTGTATTGAAGCGATCAAGAGATGCCACCCCTATCAGGTTTATACTTGGAAAATGTGCACACATCAAGATCCACTTTTCCCTGCGATCATCATCAATCCTTTCATGAAGTGGGGTATTGATTTTACTACTTGTAATCCACCTTTGACAGGAAATCATAACTATATCATTACAGCCATAGACTACTTTAGTAAGTGGGCTAAGGCTATGCCTACTTTCAAGAATGATGGTGAAACAACAACATTGTTTCTCTTAAATCAAGTTATTTCCTGATTCGGTATTCCTAAAGAGATTGTAACTAAACATGGTAGTCATTTCCAAAATCAAATGATGTCTGAATTGGCTCTCAAATTGGGTTTCTGGCAAGAGCATTCATCTCCGTATTATCCTCAGGCCAATGGGTAGGTCGAAGCCATGAAAAAATCCCTTAAAATCATCTTGTAAAGGATGATTAAGAAAGCTAGATCCAATTTGCACATCATGTTATATTAGGTACTTTGGGCATACTGAATGTAAGTTAATATTGCCACTAGTTTTAGTCCCTTTCATCTAGTGTATGGATTGGAAACCATTTTTCCTTTAGAATGTGAAATTCCTTCCCTTAAACTAGCTGTTGAACATCTTCCTGATAATTCTAGTCTTGAAGAATGCCTCGATCATTTAGCACATCTCACTGAGTAGCTTCGAGATGATGCCGTAATAAAAAAAGCTCATAAGAGGAGGGTAAAAAATCAATACGATAAAGTTCTCCATCCTAGAAATTTTTCTGAAGGTGACTTTGTCATTTTCTACGATCAAGACAAAGATGTCTTTGGGGTAGGCAAGTTTAAATCTTTGTGGTACGGTCCTTTTATTGTCAAAATGTCTTGAAAAAGGGAGCTTATGAATTGATTGGTTTTGAAGGAAACAAGTTGGCGGAGCCTAGAAATGGGCACTACCTTAAGAAGTACTTTTGTTAGGCTTTGGCCTAGCGTTTACTTGATTGTATATATTGTATCATTGTACATATATATCTATTAGTTTTAGTGATGTCGATATTTTTGATCTTCTTTGGCAATAAGTGATGGACAATTTTATATATATAGGGTTTGTTGATGGTGCTAGTAGACACACCCAAAACCTTGCTTCTGCAACTTGGGTGAGTTATTATCCATCTGGCTAGTTGTTTGTTTCTAGAGGAGTATGTATCGGCCCCGCTTCAAATAATATCGCCGAATATACTGTTGTTATTAATTTACTGTCTAAGGCAATATCTCTTAATATTGATTCATTAGTAGTTTATTTAGATTCACAACTGGTGGTATCTCAACTGAATAACATCTAGTGGATGAGAGATCCTTATTTATATCACTAATTTCTCAGAGTGCGTTTATTACAAAGATCATTTGTTTTTATCACATTTGTTGATATTCCATGATCATAAAATTCCTTAGAAAATTATATCGCTAATCAAGCATTGGATTGGCATATAAATCATTCATCACATTAAAACATCAAAAATAATTGAAGTATCATCTCTATATATATATGATCATCATGATAAAATCATCTGTATATGGACAGATTTTTGTGTCCAAAATAATATAAAAAGTCGGGATAAAATGTCCTACAAAATTAGGGCTTATGACCATCATCATGTCTATAAAAAAAAAGATTTGATCATCTATCTAGCGATCGTGCAGGGGATGAGTGACAAGAAAGAAAACGATGGCATTGGCCACCCATCAAAATAGTCGCACCCAATCCTATCGTACTCCCACCACGCATCATTGCATATCCTCTAGTAGGTACTCTATGGCCACCATGGGTACTTGGTGAGTTAACCTCACCAAGTATCTCCGGACTACATGGAGGGTCCTCTCAATCTCTGTTGCAGCCCCTTCAGTGTCTCTTTTGCAATGCCTGTGTTGTGGAAGACCATCAAGACTCACTGGTCCAAGATCCATGTCATGATCAATAATTTTGTAAGTGTTTTTTCTCATCAAAAAGAATTTTTTATTTCATTTATACTTATAAAATCCAAAAAATCTTAAAATCCGAAAGTTAAAAATCATTCATACCTATGGAACCCCATGCTACATTTGGTGGCAACACTAAATCCGGATCTCCTCAAAAATCCATTCTGGAATAAGGGTAGTCTTCGATTGCAATGACCTGTTGTTCCCACCAAAGGAAAAACTCATCATCAAATGTAGTCCTAGGGACCTCATCGCCCCCTAGTCATTTCATGAGGTCAGCCCACCTGCCCATCCATGGATATCTTGGGAAACTGATGGTAGATAATAACTTGGGACAAAGCCAAGGTACTCTCTCAAAAAATAACACAATATGGTTTTGTATCCAAAGCTCTTCATCTAACCCTTCTGGATAGAATTAAGTTTGTTTTTCATATTGGATAGCAGAGGTGTGCACCAATCGAAGCGTGTAGTGAGACAATCCATTGCAAGACTCATTGAAACATGTGAAGCTTGGTGTAGAGTAGCATAACCATTTTCCTTGGCTATGGTAAAAAAAAGGATTCTCGGTGATAGACTCTATACATGATTGATTGGAATCTGACTTCCAATCTTTTTAGTGTTTCGAGGATAGTATATGTAGACATAGTCTTCTACACTAAGACTACCTCTTGTCCTTCCGGTTGAGTGGACTCTCTCTCCCCTCCGGGAGAGGCCTATAATGAAATAGATATCCTCTATTTCAATCCTCAGATGCATTTGGTCAATCACTTCTTCTTATGCACTCTAATAGTGGATTAATAACTCAAGCAATCTGGTATTTGCCCGCATATTCGACATTTTGAAGAATTTTTACAATCTATATCCTCATAAGGAATCCAATGCATTTTGATCCTCCGTTACCTTATTATCAATTTCACTATGCTTTCTTTCACGCCAAGTAATCAACATCTTGCAAAAGTATGATGTTTTTAATCATGAAAACCATGTTTTTAGTTTTGAATCTACACATACGCGAGTTCATTACTAACACACTCATGTATAGGGCTTTCCTATATGTGGGTCACATGTATCCAACCCACGTGTATGTAGAGAAATTTTTGGAAAAATGATTCCTTATGGTCAAATTTATGATAAATCATCTAAAAAGAATTAAAACTTATAAAAAATTCAATTAGAAGGCTACATGCAATATTTGAAGTAGTTTGAACAGTTGAATTTCATGCAGGAAGATCACTTGGTTTTTTCTCCACAACTCTTTCACCCAATTTCTCAAAACACTGAAACATTGTGAGTTCAAAAGTCCTTATATAGGTTGGCAAATGAAAATTATTTTTCTGAGGTTGATTTTTCGTTTGTGGAATTTTTGACCTTTTGGCTTTGAGTGTTGGGATGGATTGTTTTTCCAGGATACTTTGGAGATTTGTTGAGAAATTCCTTTGTTTCCATGACTGTAGACCCATCATGGAAGGTATCACTTTCTTACTGACGTATAGGTTAGGGAATATCACTTCCCGGTGCATTTTGCATACTAGCCTCCATACTGCAATACTTTTGCCATAGGGTCGACCACATCATGTCTTGATTCACAAAGAATTTCCACTCTCTGACTTATAAAATCATGATATGATGGTAGATCCAACCTTTACATGGGCATCTTAGTTAGGTCCTCGCTAGTATGTGTTTCCCATGATGATATATTGAGTAGGCTCGGGACTCCTGTTTAGTCCCGCCATGACTTGTGCATTGGAGACTCATTCTCTTTCTTCTTCGCTATTTTCTAGATTTATATTGTAGAGGATCCTTTGTGTCGAGTTGTACTATTGCATTGCATGTTGACCATTTGTACCATTTGGCCTTGAGCTAGCTTCTCTCGGACTTGTGTTTAAGCCACCTTTTGACCATGCATTCTATGAAATCAACCTTTCAATCACTTAGCCTCTACAATTTGATGCACCTTTACCCATGGAAAGAGCATTCCTTTGATTGTCATTGACCAGTTTTGTCACCTTGCATTGAGCATAGGAATGTTCCCCTCCTAGGAACTAGTATATCTGTATTTTGACACTCGTTCTTTCCACTGTACTATAGCATTATTTTATTCTTTTTTGAAGATTCATGAACATGAAAAAGACAAAAACATTATATATCCCAAAAAGAGCGGGAACGGGATATTATTTCTATAATTAATGGTAGCTAGAGTTAGTTGTGTCGCCCTTGAACAAAGCACTCAAAAAATAAGCCTTTCCTCCATTGGGATGGGCTTTAGTTTGACTTAGGAGAGCCTTACCCTTATTATTGAGTCAATACTCCTTCAATTGGTTATCTCTTCCAATCATATGGAGAGTTTTCTTATGCCTCCTCCATGAGAAACTTATACAAAGTTATCATATGCCACCATGTACTCACACCTGAGTTGTGCTTTTGTTCAAGTGTAGTAAACTTGAGTCGACCTTTCTGTGTGGTCAATTTAGTGTGATCTAAATTGCTATTTAAAATGTCAACCCGGGGTTCGTAAACTGATGAAGTGAAGTGTACTATATGTACTAGATAACCATTTCCTTAGCCTTTTGTCGTTTTTGAGTCTTTTAGTTTGTTTTTGGATTTATTTTTCCCTAATGTGTGATGGCAAGGATGAAAGTGAAGTATGGAGTGTAGATGGTGATGGTTTCTACAGTGATTTTCTCAAACTTGAAAGTGCTCAAAAGAAAGCTTTTAAAACAACTAAACTAAAATCAATTCTTAAAAGGAAATGAATGCATCAAACAGTGAACTAATGACAATGGCCCAGTAACCTTGTTGCTAAAATGAAAAGAAGGTAAAAGCTGAAAGCAACTCAAACTTAAAAGCAAAGCAACTAATTCACACTACTTAAACTCTTTAGATCCTTTACCCTTCAGCTCAATCTACCTTGTGGGAAGTAATCATGAACAATTCAAGCAATATGATATCTAAATGACAAGAAATTAAATTGCATAAAAGAAACTAATCACACTACTTGAACTCTTCTGGTCCTTTACCATTCAACTCAATCTACCTTGTGGAAAGCAACCATGAATAAGTTAAGCAATATGATAACTAAATCACACTACAGTTAGGAATATTTTGATTTCTTGCTAATAGAGTCACTTGACTATAGAAAGAAACCATAAACTGGTGAGCAGTATGATATCCAAATAACAGAAAAATAAATAAGCAAATCACAACTTGTAAAGGATAGTGCTGAAATTAAACTTTAGAAAATGAAAGTTTCAGGAAGGACAAGATGATCTCATATGCCAATAGTTATCAAAAAGATGAAAATTTGCCCGGGCTGCCTAAGAAGACCTGCAGAAAAGCACTGATCAGTGGACAGCTATAAGAAAACAAAGGTGAAAATATAAACAACAGAAACATCAAACAGTATATTATGTACAAGCTAATGAAAAAAACAAAAACATAATAAAACTAAATGGAAACTTTACAAGGCTTCAGCATGCAAGGGCCCTCTCCCACTTCAGCCAGTCAACAAGTAGTCACACGGATGAACTCAGAAAAGTCTTCTCATGTATTAAAATAGCAACATATAAAAATAGTGGGGTGATAACTAACAGTTCGGAATTCACATAAACAGTTCAGAATTCACATATCTCCCAAAAGCTCCTTTACAATGTTCATCGACACATTATTTATAATGCCAAAATGCTAAATCTAATTAATAGACTCCTACACTATTAACTGTGTTGCTAAAGACACATAGACCCCTTCAGCCGAGATCTAGTGTAACTGTCATCGTGTCTATTAAATCTTCGGAGTGGTATCTGTTGGATTCAGGTCTCGGGAATGCTCTCCAGGTGTGCTGGTGCCCTTGTGAGCTAAGGAATGTGCCACGTAACATTCGCGTGCTCAAAACAGTGACGTGCCATCGCTGAACTCTTTGGTTGGCCTTGTATTTGACCTTCGTTGACCGTGGCCTTCCATGGATGATTTGGCTGATTTGAAGGGACACGTTCCATGTATCCGTCACCTGGGGCTTGCCCATGTAGCTCGTTTCTTCATAGGACACCTGTAGCACAACTTTTAACAAAATAGCTGCGGAATCCTCTGCTGGCTGCGGAAACTGACAAGCTTCCGCAGCTGCATGAACAAAAAAACCAAACCAAACAACAATCATAAGCATAGTCAGAAAACCATATAAAAAGTCCTTTTTAGACTATAATGCAATGATTTAACAACTGGGTGGATGAAGTAAGTGGAGAAAGAAGGCTGAGAGGGTGTATAGGAAGGTGTAGGTTTGAGGCTCAATACTTTCTGTGGTATCTCTTGACCTATTTTTCAGTCAGCCATCCCTATTTGTGAGATTCATGTTCGTTATCACATCAGCTATTTGGTCCTTTGCTTGTGCTGGTTTGAGAAGCTCTCCTTTGACTTCTTTCTCCCAGGTCTTTCTCTTATCGACTACGACAAATTTCTCTAAGAGCAGATATAGAGGTGCACCCTAGCCCTATTTTCATTATTGTTAGGTTACCTTATGCTCAACATTGATCAGTAGCATGGGTAGTTGACTGAGTTGTTTCCCTTGTATTCAACATAAACTTTCATTATCACACATTGGGATTTGTGAAATACCTTGGTTTCAATTTGACCCTATTGGTGGATTCCTCGCCTTTGTGTCAACTTTCATTTTTGGTTGGTTTAGATGGTTTCTATCATGCGCTAGCTACATCTTGTGTATGCTAGAAATGTGCTTCGGTTGGTTTACTAAATCTTTATGCGTCTGATTCCTTCTACATTATTGGCATATAGGTTACACTAGTGCTAGATTGATGAAGGATTCCTTAATGTCTTCCTTCTAGCAGATCATTTCCCATTGACTTTAATTCATTGCTCTCAGAAAAATATCTAGTGTCCATTTGGCAGTACCTTAGGGTTTGAAGTCATCAGTGGCAGATTCCTTCACTATCGAAAGTGGGAAAACATCATTGTCTCCTGATTGATAGATTTTTCCAATTGTTTGACTACATCTCATTCATTCTCACTTGTTAGATTGTACTGGGTACTTTGTCTCTCATCATCATTATCAGTGAGTAGTGTCGCATTTGTTAATGATATACATCAATGACCGGTAATTAAACGATTCCTCACATGGTCGAATTCAGATAATTTATTCCCATTGTGTAGAAATGTATCGTGACAGTCGGTGAAGACCTCGGGTTTGCATCAACATTTCTTGGTTCACTTGTCAATTGCTCCTATTTCTGCTATTTGACACCATCCACCTTATATGCTACAATTCCTTACAGCGACATCCTATATGTTGGCACCTGAGTTGCAGTGTAGTATCATTTGTTCAACCATTTGACTTGGTACCTTTTTGGATTAGATTTATGACTCCAGTGATCAACTTCCTACTTTGGCGTCATCGTTCAGCTCTTTATATGTGATATTGAGACATGTACTTATCTGGATATGATCGAATGATCCACTATGTATTTTCAGTTCCTTTATACTAGTATGCATATTGGATCCACTTTTTTACTTCACATGCCAGCATACATTATTATCTCTAAGCATGGGTATGCCCACCTCAGACAACATTTTCTTTCTGATCTCTTTCACTGGCTTGACACGCTGATTTTTTCTGAACTCCTTTCCGGTCTCGACATGATTCGTTTTATACACTTAATACATTTCGACCATCATGTATCTCTTCTGACCTCATATATTAGTGGGCATCTGTTATAGCACCATTTACCACTCTTGGAAGATCTGATGCTTTCGTTATGGCCTAGGGCAACCCTTCCTTCCCATACTTGGTACAAATTCTAAAAAATAGTGTTTTATTTCCCATACACTACTTTTCCCTATATTCAAAGCATGTACACGCGGGTGAGTATATACCCAACCCGCGTATATGTGTTAAAACACTAAAAAATAAATAATCTCAAATTCAGGTGGATTTTACAGGTTTTACCTATTACTCACCTACTATAGCCCGTGGCCCAACTATTTCCCAACTCAAAAAACTATTCTAGAGAAGTATAAATAAACCTCCATGGGAACGCCAAAGGGGAAAAGAGAGGAGATATTGATATTATAGTTGGTTGATCCCTCATTAAGTCTGAAGAAATTCCTGTGCCTCCTGCACTCCCCAAGTTATAGGAAACCTTTGTTTCTGCTTTTGAGATGTCCTTCATCCCTCTTATGACATCCTTGTGTGTATCGATGGAGGAATATTGCTGAGGCCAGGACAGGATGGATTCGAAGGACAGTTCCTCTTGGAGTTGGAGGAAGACTTAGGTTGTAGTTTTCCACCTTTCATTTAGCTTACATCAATAAAGAAATGTTATTATGTTCATGATATTTATCATGTTTATGAATTGATGCATGTTGTCATTTGCTTATAAATCTTATATTAATGAGTAATTTCTCACTTGCTTATATGATCTGACACATATATCATGAACATTCCTTCTACTACTGTTATTGTATATGCTTTTCTTGAAAAAGTTATAGGTTTTAAAGGCATCGGATGAAGAAGAGGGTTTGGACCCTACAAGATTGACATTGAACATTGGACCTCCGGGTAATACCATTCCTTCCTAGTTCAGTAGTTTAAGCATTTAGATTGTTTTTCTGCATATTTCTTGTTGTTGTATGCCCTCCGCTCTATTGGGGTTTTCAACACCAGGCCCTAAGCTGTTCCCACCTGCAACACTTCTCCGATCCCACATGCAATAAGGATGGAAGGACTACAACATGGGAGGCCATGTATAATTTACTAGAGGAAGAAGACCCAAAGCTCTTGAAAACCAAAGCAACACAGATGCCGAGGAAAGTTTTGATGCTTCCTATTTTGAAGCAACATCTTCTTTCCTGCACAAGATAGCTGCAAGGCCAAAAATCTTACCATACATGGATATGGTAAGATGCATTATTGATAATGTGGATATTTTGGATAGAATATTCAAAAATTCGAGGCATGAAGTCATGTGGTCATTTAAACCAGACAATTTACGCCAAATGTAGCATCTTCTAGAGCCACATAAGATCTATGATAAAGCCTTTATTGAGCATTTTTCCAAAGAAAATGAAGACCCGATGGACGTCATGCAGAATTGGAGGTCTTGCTCCAACAAGTTAAGGAGGGAGAAAACTGGTATGTATCCAATTACACCTTTGTCAGCTCCACATAATTTTGTAGCCGCAATGTTATGCAACCTATTTGGAAAAGTTGATACCAACAAGTTTTCTATTGAATGGGTTCCATTGATTTATGTGGTTGTTAATGTTATAATCATGAACTGGAGTAATATTTTGTCAGACAATTTGGCTATGGCCATTAGAGAATACAGGAACAATAGAATTATCTCCACTCGGGTTATCCCTCCCTTTTACATGAGTGCTCATGTAATGGATGATATATGTTTTTGTTCACATTTTCCAAACATGGGATGGAAATGTCCTTTAGAGGATCCTACTCCAATCGACGTTTATCATAAAGTTATGTGGGAATCACAGTTTAGCTCCCACTTTTATAAAATAATTCATGGCATTATGGTGCCAATTTACAAAACAATTTTTGATAAGAAAGCCCCAAGACTATCGGAGGAAGAAAAGATAGACATCTTGGCACTGGAAAGATGGTTTCGTGAGGAATTATTTACTTATATCATATTTTTTAGGAGTATTACAGCTCTGCATGTTCTTCCATATTATGTTCCGGATAAATTATTGGCAAGAGAGATTGCCTACCAAACAGTGGGGGATGGTATAACCAAAACCCTTAAAGAACATAAGAAGTCCATATGGACGACCTTCCGAGTGCAATGTGATGTTTTCACATTACATGATTATGGTTATGCGGTAAAAGAGATACAAAAAATCACATCCCTAAATCTGGCCACTGTGCTAGGTAGACAGTATTACTCTAATAAGGTCGCCAAAAACTTCACTACTATGGTAAAAATCAAACAATTTATTCTTGAGGATGATGAGTTTGATGATCTCTTTTTTTTTTCTGTGGAGAAAATTCATAATTTTCATTGATCAAAATATTACATGTTGTAGATGCTAAAAGCATATGCAGAAATGTCGGCAAATCCACTTACATAACAATACTTCAAAAGAAGTATTCCAGAAAAAGCCCTTGGACAAGGCAGAAAGTACATAAAATGGGTATGTAAACCCCAGCGAAACATGGAGAAGCAGTTTGGTAGAGGGAAACGATACCCATTACAAAGAAACCAAAGAGAGCAGTGTAGCAGCACCAAGAGAGGCAACAGATAGCTGCACTCGAAACTAAAGCACCACAAGTAGAAAAAACAAACTCCTAAGGAGAGAAACCGAGACAAGAATCTCTAAACCTGGTGGCCCGGACAAGAAAGAGAGGCACGAAATGAGGAAGATAACAGCAAGGGCAGCCATTCCTTCCTCGTCCCCTCAAAAACTCTCCTCCAGTAACAGACAAACCTGATGTAAAAACAACTGCCCCCAATCCACAGTAGTCTTCAAAAACCCCAGCACATCCAGCCATGTTGCAGCGGCACGAAACAAAGCGCAGAGACAAACCTCCACAGCCACGTTCCCTCAACACTCCAAAAGAGCCAAGGTAAGGCTAGCAATAGACCAACAAAAAACACGTTGAGCCCATCTGGACCCGACCAGTGAAGTAGAGGTGAAACCAGGGGTAGAGGCAGCTAGGTTCAGCCACCTCGCCCCCGCATAGTGAATACCCTAGAGATCAGAGGCAATAAAATTTTTGCTCCCGCATAGCTCGGCTATCTGTTCACTAGAGGTGGAGGTCACTGGCATAGGAGAGCAGGTCCAAAAGGCCTTAGCTGCTCAGCGTCAGGCATAGAGGGTCGACGGAAAAAGAGGTCCAAGGAGGCTGAACTGTGGCAGGAAGTCCAAGTCAAGACACTATTGTCGAGGGAAGAGCAAACAACAGATGAAGCAATAGTAAGGGGACGTTTTCATAGCATAGTCTCCCTCAATGGCGGCGGCACAACGAGTTCAATGATGGTGTTCACTGTTCAGGGAAACAGCGGGCTGGTGCCTCCAAACCCTAGCACCCACATGGACGCAAATTAGATTGAAACTAAACATCTATGAGTTTGATGATCTCTTTGAGCAAGCTGAGACGTTTTCACAGGTCTTCCATTTAACATCAATAAAACTGGACCCGATGGACCTCAAATACTTCCACCTCTACATAAATAGAAGGCTAACAAAGGTCCCTTTGGACCTATTACAGATTCAAGAAATAAGAGAACCTAATCCCAGAATAAGCCTCGAGGAAGGTTCCAAGCACAATTCTAATGAGGAATCTCAACAGAATTCAGTCCAAGGTTCAGAAGAATTTGAACACTAATCTCAGAATAAGGAAAGAAGCCCCAAGGAAGACCCTGAACAGGACACAAAGAAAAATATTGAAGAAGAAGCCAAAAAGGCATCAACTGAAGAACACATAGAGATTGGCTCCACACAGGTTCAAACATATAAGATGAAAGTTATTGATCTAGGTCAGGAATGGGAGAAATTTAATAAAAATCTCCAAACAAAGACTAGTCTTGAAGGAAATTCTAGATTTTAAATTCCAGAACAAGCTCAGTGGGTTATAAACCTAGAAACGATAATACAAGGAGGTATAACTACTCAATATATTGAAATCATCCTCGCACACTCAACTTCAAAAATTGTTTTAAAGATTGAGGAAATATCACCACTGAACATATTCTACAACTAAACTCATAAGGTTGTAGTAAAAAGGCAAAGGAAGAAAAGAAAATTGGATGTATCGGCAGTAGCAACCCTTGGTAGTGAATGAATGGAGGTAGTATGGAAAGACACCCCCACTGATCCATCAGAAAATATATCAAAGATATCTCAATTTGCAAGCACCTATGAAACTACCACAATTGATAAAGTAGTAGAAACTTGAGTTTTTCTTAAAGAAAAGGAAGAAAGAGTTCAGCTGCTTGAAAAAAAACTTGAGCAGGAAAGAAAGAGCACCAACAGGAAAGTGGAAATGCAAATGACACAACTTCAACAAGATTTTGAGCAAATGAGAGTACAACATCAAACACGTTGTAGAAAATAACTCACAGATTTACCAAATGTAGGCGATAATGGATAGATTGAAATACAACCCTCAAACAAATGAATTCATTAAAGAGGCACTTGAATTAAATTCTCTATTGTTAGAACAACAATAAATGTTGTACCAAGTTTTGACTTTTTCTCTTCTTATTTTCACAAGATAACAAAGGACATTTTCAACTTGAGCTCTGCAACCCTAATGGCGAGGCAACCATAAGCTAAACTGAACTGCATTTTGCAAAATCCTAACGACTTCTAAAAAGCTACAAACCAGGAGGCTAGGATCTAGATCAGAATGACAAAGGAGGAAAGGGGAGAGAGATCCCCTCCTACCGAGACGTGATAGTAGGGGATTCTTGCCAGAATACAAGTAATCTGAAACAAGCAGGAGATACAAATAAAATTTTAGGACTTTTCCTCGGGGTGAGATGGCAGGTAGGGAGTAGAGGTAAATGTTTAACATGTGTGATGGAGAAACAAAGATTTATCATTCCAATGAACAAATTGGAGTGATACATAAGTTACATGAAAGACCACGCGCTAATATGTAAGTTCATCAGAGTATGGCCGACACAAAGGGACCTCACCAAATGGATTCAACAAAAATGGCAGCCCTGAGGTCATAGCGAGCTCAAGATGTGAGCTAGAGGCTTCTTCACAAGTAATATTCTCGAATCTGCAAGACAAAGAAAAGGTATTTGAAAATGGTCCTTACTTTCATTATAATGCTGGATTGTTTATGAGATACTCGGAAGAATGCTATGACCCAGAAAAGGAAAAGTTCCTGGCAGCCCCTGTTTGGGTCAGGTTATTTGGTCTAGCAATGGTTTTTTGGGACCCAAAAATACTGGAGGACATAGGAAAATAGGAAGATTTGTCAAAATAGCAGAAATGGAAAAAAAAGGAAGATTATATACTTCATATGTGAGAATATGTGTATACATGAACATAGCTGAACCTATCCCAGACTCAGTGGAACTAGAATACCATAAATAGATATGACAGTGAAATTTAGACTATGAACACATCCCATTTAGATGTAGAAGATGTCATGAGTATAGTCACCTATTTAGGGAGTGCCCAATGAACCTAGAAGAGGGAGAAAACATGAACAAACAACAGAGGAAAAATAAAAAAGATAAGGAAGGGTTTCAAGAAGTGAAAAGTAAGAGAAGACAAGTAAGAGAGAACACCAATGGGGGAAATAGAATATCAAGCTCATCTGAGAAGAACAAATAGCTTTGAAGCACTATAGGGAGAAGAAGAAGAAGACAATGAGGTCCAAACTATGGACTATTAGGAAAAAGGAAAGGAAAGTAGTTCAAGTCAAGGCAACCTAAACCCCAAGAGGAAAGCCCAAAGAGAGCCAATAGAGAAGGATGAGAAGGAAGAAAGAGAGAAAATGGAAAACACCACGATGGAAATTGATACAAGTAAGGGATAAGAATTAAGCATGGAAGAAGAGGTATTGAGAAAACTGTTAAATGAATGGAGACGCCTAGATGAAATATTCATTCCAAAATACCAAAAAATATTACACAGAGAAAAATTCCATCAGTATCGAGCTAAAAAGGGGTAGGGATAGGTGGAGATGGTAGAACAACTGGGGATGCATCAGGACAACTCCCAAGAATACTCAAATAAAATGAAAGGAGGAAAGAAAAGAGGCCGAAGAAACCTACAGGAATCTATATAGATTATGGGAGAAATGTTGGTGAATACAGGGAGGTTGGTACTGCTATCAACGATATACCAACAAATAAACAAAGTAACCTAATGATAATTACATCTTGGAATATAAAAGGCCTCAACAATAGAGACAAGTAGAGACATTAAACTGAGAGACTAAGAAAAGAAAAACCTCAACTCATGCTGATACAAGAAACAAAAATTACAGGAGGGAGAATGGAAGATATACTAAGTAAAATAAAACCAAGGTATGAATGCATGACCATAGATGCGAGAGGTAGTGCGCGAGGTATATCAATACTATGGAACCCATCAAAGATCATAGTGGACTATTAGGTAGGTATGAAGAGAATCCTCATGGGGTGGTTCCGCCTAATAGGAAATAGAGAATGGTTCCTAGTTTCTATAGTATATGGCCCTCACATTCCAGTGGGAAAAAAAAAAATTCATCCAGCAAATAAAGAAGCTTAGCCAGCTCCACAAAGAAAAACTTTGGCTGGTAGCAGGGGACTTCAATTTGATAACATCAATAGAGGAGAAAACATGGGGATTGTAAAGAGAAGAGCTGGAAATGGAGAAATTTGGAGATCTACATGAAGAACTAAAATTGGTCGACATCCCAACTATAAACAAAAAATATACGTGGAACAACAGAAGGGCAGGGAGCATACAGTTATCCTCTCGATTGGACAAATTCTTGGCAACATAACACTTCATTGGCAAAGATATATTCTATGAAGCATCAATTTTTTCGTGTCTAGGGTCAAACCACTGGCTTATTAAAGTCAAAGTAGAAATGAATCAAGGAAACCAAAACATACCCTTTAGGTTTGAGGCATTTTGGTTAAGAGAACTGACCCTAATAGAAAAACTGAAGGAATGGTGGAATGAGAATGAGATAGTAGGGAGAAACCTAATGCATACCATTCAACTCAAACTAAAAGATCTAAAAGGAAAAACAAAGAAATAGAATAAGGAATAATTCGGCAACATACAAAATGAACAGGAGTTAATCCAAACTAAGATGAAGAAAGCAAAACAAAAAATAATCAATGAAGGTAGAAGTGAAGGGCTAGCAGAGGAGGAAGGGAAACTGATTAATAAATTGGAAGAAAGAAGACAACAAGAAGAGATCTTATGGAAATAGAAATCAAGAATCCAATGGTTAAAGGAATGAGAAAGAAACACAAGGTGTTTCCACAAAGCAATGATCTACCATAGGCAACAGAACAAGATCTTCTCCTTAATGGATCAGCAAGGCAAGCGTCTCACCTAAAAGGAAGAAATGGAGAATATGTTAGTACAACACTTCAAATGGATCCTGATAGAACCAAACATAAGAAGGCAGGAGAATATAAACAAAATCACACACCGCATCCCCAACCTGGTGAGCATAGACTAGAACATGGCCCTATTAAGAGAAATATGCAAATCAGAGGTAGAATATGTAATTAGGAATATGGCGAGCAACAAAGCACTAGGGCGAGATGGATTCACAACTGAATTCTTCCAGGTGACATGACCATTCCTAGGAGAAGACATAGTGAAATTAGTGGAGGAGTCCAGGCGTACCAAAAGAATGCACCCAACCCTAAATTCCACATTTCTGGCCCTGATCCCAAAGGCAGAGAATTCAGAAGAACCGAAAGGGTTTCGACCAATAGCACTCGGTAATGTCATACACAAAATTATGGTAGAATGTTTAAAAACTATACTATCTGGGTTGATATCTCAGGAACAGACACAGTTTGTCAAAGGAATACAAATAATAGATGGCATAGTGGTGGCACAGGAGGTAATTCACTCATTAAAAAAATAAAAAACCATAGGAATGTTGGTTAAATTAGACTTGGCAAAAGCTTATGATTGACTGAATTACGATTATCTACCAGGAATATTGAAGGCATTTGGCTTTGATGCAAGATGGATAAGCTGGATAATTTCGATGGTAACAACCCTAGTTTTTTCAATTATGCTCAATGGATCTCCCAAAGAGGCATTTAACACAACTTGAAGGCTTAGGCAAGGTGACCCGCTTCCCCTTTCTTATTTATCCTAGCAGTGGAAGGCCTTGGAAGGTACATAAAGGAGAAAGTCAGAAGTGAAAAATATACTGGCCTCAGACTATGGGGGAATGACATACCATTAACTCACCATCAATTTGTAGATTACATAATGATGTATGGACAAACATCGCTCAAGGAAGCCAGGAAAATTATGGAAAATATCACAGACTTCACTAGCGCTTCAGGGACGGAGATGAACAAAGATAAGTCTGATATATTTTTCTTCAACACAATAATACCCTCGCAAACATTCTTAGCAAGAGTAATGGGATTCATAATAGGAAATTTCCCGATGAAATACTTAGGTGTTCAGCTAAATGATCAACAGAACAGAGTGGCCAACTTGAAACCCCTCTTGGGAAATTCCAAAGAAAGATACAGAACTAGAAATTCATAACATTGAATATGCCAAGTCATGTAATATTACTAAGATCAGTATTACAATTTTTCTTGATATACCAACTCACAAGTTAAGCGACTCCCAAAACAATATGCCAAAAGATGATAAACATCTTCAAATAGTTTTTATGGCAAGGGCCTAGAATGGAAAAAAATGGGTGCTTCTATCATGGAGCTAGCTCAGTAAACCCCTAAAAGAAGGAGGCATAGGACTCCAAGATCTCTATATACTGAATCAATTTATGGGAGAAATGTTATGGTGGATATGGATCCAAGGAGGGGTAGACCTATGGAAACAGCTATGAGAAAGGAAGTATGACATGCCTAGGTCTCCAGAAGGAACGCTGAGACTCCAAGACAACAAGAAAGGTTCAGTAATATGGAACCTAGCTGCAGACAACAAAAACCTAATCAACAATCATAGCTTATGGGAAATCATAGGAGGAGACAAAGCCAATTTCTGGCAAGAAGTATGGCAACAGAGAGAAAAACTAAACAACAAGCCCTAGCTAGAAGAAGTCCACCAATATAGTAACCTCCATGGGGAATTTTTTTTTTAAACTTTTGATGCATATATCCTCGAGAATACTAATAAAGTGGAAACATAAACAGGACTAGCCAGAAGCACCAGAAACACCCCAGTGGAAGCTATACGAAAATGAAATGGAAACCAGGAAAATAGAAAAAAGGAAGGGTTGGACATACTAAGATGGGGCTATAGGATCAAAGGAATGTTCACAATTAAAGAGGGTTACCAACTACAAGTAGAACATCTCAGGAATTAAGAGACAAATACCTGGGAAAGCGTATGGCAAGAAAAGACATGGCCAAAGGTCACTTTCTTCATGTGGATCCTGCGCCACGGTCATGCACTTACATGGGATCAACTGCAAGAAAAATGGCTGCAAGGACCCTCGATATGCTACTTATGCCGAAAACAGGTGGAGACAATGGAGCACATGACCAATACATGTAGATATAGTGATGACCTATGGAAAAAACATAATCAAGTCTTTGGAGTTAGTGACAGGAATCCAAGTAACATGAAGACAACAATAGATAATTGGAGGAAAAAGCCTTACCAAAATACAACCTTGAACCGATCTTGGAGAATTTCACTAGGATTCGTCATGTGGGAAATATAGAAGGAATGAAACAACCTAATCTTCAAAGAAGAAAGAAGAACGGAAGCAAAAAAATGGAACCAGATAACCTAGAACATAAGAGAGAGAATAATGGTAGAGAAATGCTATGAGGAAGATTGGAAAATTAACCCACAGAAATAAAGGATTATGAAAAGCCTGAACTTGAAACCGAGTATGCTGAACGCATCTTTGTGGAAGAACCATATCTTCAATGGAGAGGAGGAAAATCACTATAAAAGGCCTTAGAAAGAATTCATCAAACTTAATTTCGATGGGGCTACAAAAAGGAACCGTGGAGAGGTGGGGACAAGAGGATTATTCAAATATGACAAAGGGAAGAGACTTAGAGTCTATGCTATGGACTGTGGAAATGTGACCAACAATGAAGCAGAGCTTCATGCTCTGAAAAGGGGACTCAAAATTGTGATAAGATAATGATTCCAAAAACTAGAGGTAGAAGGACATTCAAAAATGGTGATCAAAATGGTGAAGAAGCTACAACAAGGAACACAGTGGGAAAATATCAGCCAAAGCTGGAGAACGGATTGGCTGGCCCAAGAGATCAGTAAGCTAATTCAAGAGGGGAATGCCCACCTCAGCTAGATCGTGAAAAATGTTGTCAAGATAATGTATTGTATTGTATCTTATTATAGGTTGCCTCCGAGCTTGAAAAAACTTCGGATCCTCATGGTAAAGCATTTCACCCACATCAAAAGATTAACGACCTCATGCTTTAGGGGGCAACTGTTACAGACATTTTTGGGAATTTCAACCATAATGATAAATGTTCGTAAACTAAGGGCTCCTAAGTCCCTAAAAGTGTTGCTTCACTACCTAAAGGAACAAGGTTAGCTCATTACATCATCTCCCAGAAGTTCTCCACTAAAAACTACTCAGAAATGGTCAAAACTGGACCATACTAAATACCCAGTGCAGAGGGTGTGATGCATATCACCTTCCCGATGTAAGGGGTGCAATGCATACTGAATGGCCCCTCTGTAGGTTGCGATGGTCAGGAATGGACAAATGGTAGGGACAATTTACGAGGTGGAAGATCATGGAATCTTCCAGAAGCTTCCCCTCTAACACTTGCCTCTTTGCTTTCGACCAGGGATGAGTATGAGATCATCAATCTCCAAGTGGAATCAAGAACTATCAGAGAGAGGACACTAATAAAAACCCCAGAAGATGACTCACCTCCCTACAATCATCTATATATGGATCCCTCATCACAGAGATTCGGAGGCTGGAATCTTGTATCTTGTAGAGAAGTGTTGTTGGTTTTCTGGTGTAACTTCATAGTGTTGGGTGATCTATGCTTTACTTGAGGTGAAGAAGGGCTTTCTTGCTGGAGGATGATGTTGGGTCAGAACATATGGTTGTAATCCTCTTGCTATTCTTGATATTAACAAAGCTATTCAAGTTTTCCTCCATATTCTTGTATGTTTGTTTATATATGCATTTGTATGGTGAACACATATCTGGTCCTATGTTATTTATGAATATCGACCTCTATTCTTTGATAGTAGTATGTTGCTTTGATTCCACAGGTGCTCTTTGAAGCTAGGCAGACGAAGAAGAAGTGGCAAAGACCTATCAGGAAGGAGAGGAATCAAGCAAGGAAACCAAGCGCAAGATTAAGGTTGGTATCCTTTGTTCCACTCTTATCTATTTTCATAAAGGAAAGTAAAAGTGGACTTTACTTGTTTGTTTCTAAGATAGCTACTAGTCTTAGTGGGAATAGCAGCTCCGAGTGGACACTATTCTTGGTAACAGGATGACTCCCTTCCAGCCATGCCTCATCGACTTCATCTTGACATCCCTTGTGATTCTACCACTGCTAATTTCCCCTATGAAAGCCCATTTCCGAATGTTCCTACTTCCGATCATTCATAGGACACTTTGGATGTCAATCTATTATCACAGTGTGGAGAGGACAAATCTTCCTCCAGAAATCCATCCAATCTGTCATCTATCATTTATGAAAACACAGAGGGTGAACATCTTTGCTTCTCATCTACCCCTTTGCCTAATTCATCAAATCATGAGGGTGTCAACAAACATCCCAGATTTTCTGATGTTGGTTTTCGTGATCTCTCTACTCCTTCATTTGATCACGATGTTGCTTAAATCATTGTTAATCTCTCTAAGACACTCATCTACAATGATCTATTTGTCAACGAAGACAAAACCACACAGATTGTCGAGGCACTTCAGCCAAAGCTGATGGTTATGTCAGGTCGTCGTTGTCATGAGG
Source organism: Pinus taeda (assembly GCA_000404065.3). Taxonomy (NCBI): domain Eukaryota; kingdom Viridiplantae; phylum Streptophyta; class Pinopsida; order Pinales; family Pinaceae; genus Pinus; species Pinus taeda. The sequence goes on along the minus strand of APFE030841634.1, from coordinate 227,501 downwards.
TTGGTTTCACTTCTGGTCAAGAAATTGTTGAAACACTCAAGGCTCCTCATCACTTTCTACTTTGCATTGAATATCAACCAAACACCCATATTTTGCTTCCTCCACTCGAATTACACGATCCCATCACTCATGAATTGGAGGAATCTTACACAAAAATAACACATGCGCAATGTAATTGGTCTACCTTTCTCACGTTTTCTTGCATTTTATAATTAAGAGAATTTTTACACTCTACATCTGCATGCAGTGTAGCCCAACACCATGGCAACTCCATAGAGTGCATGTCATGTGCTTTTACTCATTTTCATTATGTGCATGTTTCTAAACTCGGAGTGTGTTTATCTTCACTATTACATCTTTCTTGTTTGCTGGTTCACACAACTGTCTTGTTCGCGAACCATGCCATCACCAACATGGGTCTACTAATGCACCGATGGCTACATTGGAAGTATCACTTCACATGAGACGACCCATGCACTGTTAGCTTAGGAGTAGGAGTAGTGTTTGCTTTTGAGTTGTTTTCTTGCATGCATGTTTGCTTCTTTCTTTGCGTGTTCGTTTTTCTTGCTTGTTTGTTTTCTTACTCACTTTACGTTCTGCATTTACTTCTGCTTCTGCTTTGCTTTGTTGTTTTTTTTCTTATTTTCATTCATAGGTTAGTTTCGCATGAAACCATGCATGACTCTTGAAACAAGGGAAAAGTACAAGAGCCTTGAGCAACTATCAAAATTTTGTTATATGTTTTCCACTCTCTTATGTAAGAACCTGTTGTCTTTAGTCCATGATACATCAATGGAAAATACATATTGTTCGAAGTAAACCTTGGTGAAAACATAACCCTCTCGTGCTTACTAGTGTCACCTACTCTAGTCAGTTGTTTTTGGGTTAACCCTTATCAGCCCAGTCAAGTAGAGGAAGGTGAGGGGGAAAACCTTAATAGGCACGTCAGAGGTATAATAAACTACTTCTCTATAAGAACAACCTCTTCGGCCCTCAATAAGTCAGGATCCCTCTTCCACCTCTGAAATGAATAAGTGCTATGCACAGTTACGAAGATGAAAAATGAAAAAAATGAAACAGTGAAAAAAGTTTGAAAAAATGAAAATCAATAAGGCGAAAGAAGAGAAGGTATTCCTACGCAGAGAGTTGATGCAAGTAACTCCACTGGGGTACTCACCACGCTCGCTGGCAGTGGAGCATGCTTGTGTTCCTATGTGACTCTGCCAGGGTACCGTCTAGGCCTCCTAGTAGCAAAGAAACACTAGAGATGAAACTAAGACTCTCACAACTATATTTCTTGTGAACCAATATACCCCTCAACCCTAATCGAAACAATTGTGTTGACGTAGATTGGAATGTGTGTCAATCGGCCAAGAGCTTGGGAGATCCTACATCTTACAATCAAGCAAGTGTGGAAACCAAGACGAACAAAGAACTGAACAATACTTCAAGAGCTGTTAGACTTGCTTTTCACAGACAAGGTCCATTTAAAGAGATCAAGTTCTACCAGTGTGTCACCAAGTGTTGTAGCAGCGAAAACCACCCTCCAAAATTTTTCCTTAGATTCGTTTTGGATCCTCCCTACCAACCTTTCACAGCAGCATGTCTTCCTTCGTCAAGTACACATGCTTCATTGTTTTTCTTGCAGAATGACAGCCTATCCATTAGATATTGTTGCATTCCCCACATAGGTTGTTCCTATGAACTTGGTCCAACAGCAGTTTGAGCAGCTCCTTCAAGAATTTGTGCAAATATGGAGGGAAACTAGCCTTCTCTCTAGAAATTGCACAATCCTAAATAGCAGCGTGCTGGGCGCCAGAATTGCGCAATTCTACTAAGTAAGCTTCACCTAGAAATTGCGCAATCCTTCTTAGTTTGGCTACTCAGCTGAGAATTTGCAAAAATCTGGGCAGAAATCAACTGCTCTGCTTAGAAATTGTGCAAATATTCTGAGCAACCAGCCCATCTCCCAGCCACAAATGCACATTTTCTCCGAGCAGTTGAATAGCCTCTTGCATGTGCAGTTGAGTTGATCGTTTCCCTTCAAGACCGAGGAAAACAAACTTGCATGTGTGAGCTTCTTCTCCCAAGGGAGCATGCAAAGGCATCCCTTGCTTCAGGGACCTTTTTTTTTGTAGTTGAAGGTTACATGCAAGGATCATTTAAGAATCCTCCCACTAAGTGTCGCTTTCCCTAGATTTGTGGCATGCACATCACAACCTCAATTTTATCAAAACTCAGCAACCGAACATCGCGAAGCTCATTCCTTACATCAACATTCTAGGTCTGACATCCCACATCGCATCTAGGAGCTTTTGGTACATTCATCTGAGTTGTTTTGGGGTAATCCCGCTTTCCATGTCTTGTGTTGCATTTCTCGTGCTTTTTTTGTTTCGCCTCTTATGAACATTGTCTTCTTGATTTTAGTGAGCACTTTCTATCACTTTGATACATACTAGTTTTTGTTAGCATAGTTTCAGTTTTTATTAACATCTCACACTTGTCACATGCATGAAACTATTATTCACAAACGGTCACTGATTCGGTAACTCGTCTCACCCACATGCATGTTGTTACATTTTTTGAATCTGCCATTCACCATTTGCATGCATGATCATTCACTTATGCTTACACTCAGTATTTCCACGCATTTCCATTCACATTCGCTTTCAATTGCCCGTCGACAAGTCTGGGCAGTCTTGACACGGACTCTGCGTCACTGAGACCACATTGTACAATCGCTAGAGGGAAGGCTCTGCCTTCCTCTCCATAAATGTGCATTTATTCCCATGATTTGTTCCCCTAGCTTTCTTTGCACAAATATGATGGACAGTGACTGCTCGCCCAGAGAATTGGGTAATGCAGTGAGTGAACCTGCAACCATTTCCACCTAAGATGCGCATTGTGCAATTCCGGCAGTCAGCAGCGAGACTCGACTGTGCATTACATAGTTCCAATAGCCAGTTAGCCTCCTAGTAGCCGAGACTATTCCTAACGCAGTTTTGGCATTCATTCTCCTGACCCCCCGGCCGAAATTGCACGACCTTCATGATGAGTCACACAAGTATGTTGCAAGTTAGTACTCAATTTAATTTTTTGTTTTCGACTGACAAATTACTTACCATGACTGTTTCTGTGTCTCCAGGTATCACAGACCTGCCTCCCAAAAACATAAGTACAATGGTTTCAAGGAGAGAAAAGTCTAAGACACCATTCAGAGCACACTTGCGGATGTAGTCGATCAAGTGTATATGAGCTTGTCTACTCATGAAGATATCAAGTTGTTCATACACAAGGACATTAAGATGTGATGGCAGAAACATCATGAACAATAGCTCAAGGTAGCACACTAGATGCAACAAACATAAGAGGAAGGTTCTTGGCAACACAGAGGTGGAACAAAGTTGCAATCTCAAGCAGATCCACTTATGGTGAAAGAAATTTTGGAAACTCAAGCTATGAGGTGACGGCGTGACATGCTGATCACATGAAGTTAGAGAATGGAACAGAGAAGGAGTTTCATGTGCTGAAGTAGCAACTCAAGGAAGAACATGACCTGCACACACAAGCGAATGACTTGTAGCAGGAACAGGAACAACATGGGATGCAACATGCACTCACGAATGAAATTGTGCCTGTACAAGTTAGAGATCCATCCCAACAGCTAGCACAAAGCAGATATGGTGGGAATTGTTGTTGATCACATGCAAGGGAATTTAGAAGCATGCATGTCATCGTGTGCACACATTCAATCCAACCCATTCAACACACTCACCAAGGCGAAGACAAGAAGCAAGTTCGACTCAAGCTAAACATGTAGTTGACAATTGATGCACATGACCACGAGCACACACTGGAATATCATCTAGAACACTATGCATGAGTGTGTTGCTCATTCGGCCACACCCAAGAAGACCATGCGCATGTTAGCAAACGCGTTGGGGGGAGGAGCCATACCAATGCACCTAAATGAAACGGAGGCAGGAGCTCGCTTAAGCAATATGTCACCATGGAATGCACGCACACCATCATGGATGACCAAGCTTGGCACTAGCTCACCACATTCACCATCGCAAGCATGTTAAAGAGTTGGTGTCACCACAACAAACCGAGTGTCACTCATGTCTTGCATCGCTTGCTCAATCCATTTTGTCTTACATGGGTACATGTGCATTGTAATGTAATCTCTTGTCGAGTGTAAGTCAAGTGTCGATAGTTAGATGTAATAGTCATAGAGTAGATGAAGAGTCATGAGGGTAGATGAAGTGTCACAAAGGGGAATGTGAAGGGTCACTCCACCCTTTGCTATAAATAGTCCCTCATAACTCATTATATAGACTTTTTGTCACTCAAACTTCCAGTAAGACTATCTTAGAGAGAGCTTGGATAGTATTGTAATGAGCCTTAGCTTCTGCACTGCGCAGAGCTAGTATATCTCTTTGGAGGAGTAGACGGTTGTGGCTGTAATGTTCCATTGTTGGGACAAGTGGTTTGTCATGGATGTATTGTGTGACTAGATCTTACACTTCTTAAAATAATAAGAGCCATCGTGTTTCATGCATATGTTGTATTGTATTCTATGTTATCTCGTTTACTCTAAATGATATATGTATTGGTTTTCTTACGCATGCATGTATAGACTATTTTGTATAAGTATGTATGAATCTTTCTGAAATGTGTTGTTGGTTCAGCCATCACTTTACATTGCTTACTAACTTTCCTTCCATGTTGTGATGTATCTTTTATCGTGTGTTCCCTTCCAAAGAGCATTCTATCACAAGTTTCCAAGGGGTTCACTCATCTCAACCCCCATGTGTTAGAACCTCTCATCCACCTTCCTTTACTCAATGTAGTTGTCACATCCTTGCTACCAACAAAGTTATCTTGCTTGTCTTTGTGCGAAATCATGGTCAAGGCATTACCTTATGACCCACTCCTCGGACTCCTACACCAAACATTTTGAGGTCTAATTGGGACTTCTTTCAGGGGAGATCCCCTTACATGTTTGCGGGTCCACCACTGTCAACAAGTCCTCTTCCTTATTGCATGCATGACATTTACAACTTAGTAAATAATACAATTGATAGTACATTGTGGTGCACTTTAGTCTTCTCACAAATGACATGCGTGAGTTTCTAATGAGTGAATCTTGAGTTATTTGGAGTAGCACTTGTGAATGCACCAATGCACTAAACAAATAGTTACAACTAGTTTAACTAACCATAACTTAGTAAATTGAGTTATCTAATTACAACTCAATCTATACTCGACCCTTAAAATTTAGGATAAAAAAGACTTTCAACTGCAAATTCCTGAGTTAATTAGTTTAAGTAAACTTAATTAACTATTTAACTTTTTAAAGGTTGCTATTAGAGTAGAATTTTATTTTAATTCACAATTTAATTCAAGGACAAATTAAACTTGAATTTTTTGTTTCCATTTCTCAACAATAAGTACCAAAGGTTGAAACTCCAACATTCATATTTCTCCATCTTACTAACTCTCATGGACTCTAATACCATCTAAAATTGTAGCTAAAGGTACATAGAATGGATCTAGCTAGAGAGTAATGAATAAAACTTGCAAGGAGAAAATAATAAAGAAAATTAAGATATAGAATAAATGAATTATATTAACACAAAAAAATACAAATAAAAAGAATGAAAAAATACAAATTACATACTATATACTCTACATGGTTAAAATAATGTTCCATATTTGTGAATCTAGAGAGATGTGGACATGCATTGAATAAAACTCACAATGGTCATGTATTAATAAATTAACAAGAATAAAAAATTATATTCCACAAAATAAAAAAAAAATTGAGATAATGAAAATTACATATGTATAACACTATACATGGTTGTACTAATATGCCATATGTGGACTTGAATTAAATAAATTTGACAATTAGTCCACTTAAATGGCCATGCAGTAATCAATTGACTATTGAATAAAACTTTTGCATACGCATGTAAATTTCACTTTTAGTCATAATAAGTGTATGTAATATGTCCAATATCAACAAATTTACAACTCCTACTTGATCTCTTAAAAGTAAAATTTACCTTCTTTTTACCTACTCAATCTTTTTGAAACTAAGGAAATCAAGTAATTACTTGAGTGGGTTATTTAAGGAAACATAAGAAAGGGTTGGGTTCACTAATAAATTATGAAAATATTTGTTTAGTTGCGCTAGGACTTGCAACTTTAAATGCCATAGAGATCATGAATTTTTTAAGCTAAACAAAAGTCTCTAAGAAAAAGAAATAGTTGTAATAGAAAATGGTAGTTTTTGAAAGGTTTACAATTATTAATGGATTGAGAAAAAGGAGAACATCAAATGGTGAAATCATTTAGAGGAAACACTTATAAAGATATTATCCTGGGAAGAGAAATTGGGATATCAAATATAACAAAGAACAAAATTCAAAGAAATTGGGATCTCAAATATAACAAAGAAAAAAATTCAAGACAGGTACCCTCCATCCATTTTAGATTCCTAATAATTGAAATGTCTTTTTGATCATCTAACTTATTGTATGGCATGCTATCATTCATAAAACTACTCTCCATTCATTTTAGATTCTTAACAATGCAAAACATCATTTTTCCATCTAATTTTATGCATGACATATGATCATCAAGAGAAGGAAAAAAAATAAAAAAATAAAAAAATAATAAAGAAGGTTGAAAGAGTTCATTGAAATCTCCAATGACCTTTCAAACTTAGATCTCCTATCATCCAAATATGGACATGTTATAAAAAATGTTTCCAATGAATTATACCTCTTATGAGATCATAAAAAAAAAGGATGAGAAATTAATAAAAGGATGTTTTTTTAATTAGTTGGAAGGAAGATGTTTTTATAAGTTAGAAGACTTGTCCTATCCTCTTAGTATCCAAGCCTTAAACCATTCAACAATGGAATCTTCTTAGATTTGGTTTCCAAAGATAGAATGATGAGTACTCAAACACTATTGTTGCACTGCATTGTGTACATTTCCCAATCCTTAAAAAGATATCTTAAATAACTCCTCTCATATAAGATAAGATGGCTAAATTTTTTGGACAAAGGAGAAGTGATTAAGTAAAATGTTGCAATTTGAAAATATTTATATAGTACTCTTGGGAGAAACGAAATTTAGTATAGATTACAACCTCTTAATATATAAAAAAGAGGAAGTGAAGCCATTGTGAAATGTTCAAGACCTTTGAAGGAGAGATAACAACTTTATAATGAGATTTCAACTAAACAATATTGACAATAAATTTTGACTCAGCACACCTTTTTATTGTTATCTAAATTCAAATATTAAATATAGCATAATCAATTTATATGCACCTATATTTCTCTAGCATAAGTTGGCTTATTAGCTTTCAATAGAAAAATATCATCAAAATATTATCAAAGAACCATATATAATTTTAGGTAGCTCCAATATACCCATATAGAAGAAAGAGGAGCCATGGATAAAACCTAATGACTTCAATACCACAATCCATGTAGAGGAAAGATGAGACATGGATAATTGTGAGTGATTTTGTTTTGAGGTCAGTCTAGAGTAAATAATATAGATAGGATTTATATGCAAATGGAAAATATCTTAGAGAGGCATATTATGCCAAACTGTTTATTTATAAGGAAATATTATAACCTTGATTCTCATATTATTACTAAAAGACTATATCATTTTTCATTTACAACCATTTAGTATTAATTCAAAGAAACAATGAAAGTATTTTATTTCACCTAAAAAAATATTAAAAGTATTTACAACCTATCATTATTATCTCAACCATACAAACCAAAAGACCTTTACAACCTATCATTATTATCTCAACCATACAAACGTTTAGTAAAGTAGAGTAATGTGCATACGGCCAAACACAAATCCATATTGAATACCGTATAGAATTAGTTATAGTTATAGAATTAGTTTATTTTAATCCCTTCTATTATCTTTATAGAATTAGTTTATTTTAATCCCTTCTATTATCTTTATTACTTAATATTATTTATATTCCATTAATAAATTATATGTATTAATATATTTACCTGATCACGTGGGTATATTTATACTTAAACATTATAATTGAATATTAATAATCAAAAATAAATTATTATATAATTAATGTACTATTAAAATGATAGATAATTATATAATAAACCATTATTATTATTTTAACCCAATATGGGATCGTTATATGTGTATATATATACAATTATTAATATACAATTACATTTAGTTATATAGATAAATGATTTACTAACCTATAGGGGTTCTTTTCTTATATATTTTAGCCAATTTAACTAATTTCTTGGTATAATAACAATTAAAGAATATTAATAATTTTACTAGGGTCATAAGTTCAAAGTTAGCCATTATCAATCTAGCAGATGCATTCTCTGCCCTAACTATTTAACTAGCTAAGCTGGATAGGAGTTCCATTGTTTCTTCAACTTGTAATGACGATGAAGGACACTCGATGGTTCTAAACGCTATTTATGTGATTTCGGCGAAAATTCTATAAACAATGTTATGGATCAAAGAAGTCTAAATTCCCTAACAATCAAAAATTGTAGCTAAAGGTACATAAATGGATCTAGCAGAGAGTAATGAATAAAAAGAAAATAATAAAGAAAATTAAAATAAAGAATAAATGAATTATATTAACATAAAAAAAAAATGAATAAATACAAATTACATATTATATACTCTACATGGTTAAACTAATGTTCCATATTTGTGAATGTAGAGAGATGTGGACATGCATTGAATAAAACTCACAATGGTCATGTATTAATAAATTAACAAGAATAAAAAATTATATTCCACAAAATAAAAATAAAAAAAATTGAGATAATGAAAATTACATATGTATAACAGTATACATGGTTGTACTAATATGCCATATGTGGACTTGAATTAAATAAATTTGACAATTATTCCAGTTAAATGGCCATGCAGTAATCAATTGACTATTGAATAAAACTTTTGCATACACTTGTAAATTTCACTTTTAGTCATAATAAGTGTATGTAATATGTCCAATATCAACAAATTTACAACTCCTACTTGATCTCTAAAAAGTAAAATTTACCTTCTTTTTACCTACTCAATCCTTTTGAAACTAAGGAAATCAAGTCATTACTTGATTGGGTTATTTAAGGAAACATAAGAAAGGGTTGGGTTCACTAATAAATTATGAAAATATTTGTTTAGTTGCACTAGGACTTGCAACTTTAAAGGCCATAGAGATCATGAATGTTTTTAAGCTACGCAAAAGTCTCTAAGAAAAAGAAATAGTTGTAATAAAAAATGGTAGCTTTTGAAAGGTTTACAATTATTAATGGATTGAGAAAAATGAGAACATCAATTGGTGAAATCATTTAGAGGAAACACTTATAAAGATATTATCCTTAGAAGAGAAATTGGTATATCAAATATAACAAAGAACAAAATTCAAAGAAATTGGGATCTCAAATATAACAAAGAAAAAAATTCAGAAGTTCCCACTGTTAGTGTAATGAGGATCAGGTTTTTCCAGGCTGCTGATTACGCGCACCACGACTAGCAGGACGGCGAGCAGTACATAGAGGGCATTTAAAATATGGAGGCTCTCCCGTCAACTGTTGTGGAAGGGTAAGAGGGCCCACTTTACTCCTGGCGTCGCATTTAGCGCAATAATAATCAATCCTGTAACAGTTCCCACTCTCCATTTCGTATTCGAATCTCCAGAAGTAGGTGGGCTTACCTCCTCCACCAGATCCTTTCATGGAGTCTTCCATGCTCAATACATTACAGCGTCCCACTACACTTGTCCATTCCTCCACCGTTTCCCTATCTGAAACCAGCAACTCATTGACACCGTGGAATGGCTGCCTCCCTGCCTTCGTCTCTTCAGGCTTCAAGCACCATCTGACGTGGAGTTTGTGCTTCAGTTGGGCAGAAGGGTCACGCTCAATCCTGGTGACTCTGCCCACTGACGTGGACGCCCCACATCGGAGGCGCACGAAGCTGTCCACGGTGATCCACTCGTTGGTGCCGCGGAGGCGAAGGCGTTTCGGCTCTTTGCCGCTGCTCTTTGCAGTGTAGACCGCGGGATCTTTGCCGCTGCTCTTTGCAGTGTAGACCGCGGGATTTTTGGAGACCGGGCACTGCGCCGTTTCTTTTCCTCTTTTCTTGGCCTCCACTTGGCCAGTTGACGCTTCGTCGACCGAGCAACTGACTATTACTTTACAAAGTTCCACCTCGTAACTTTCCGCATCACTCTCTGTGCTCGAGTCAACAACAACTTCTTTACCTTTTGCCGTCATTCTATGCAAGTGTCTTTAAATTTTACTTGTGCTCTTTCCTCTGAAATATAAAATGAATCTATTTACAACTAAACAATTTACTGATCATTTTAAAACATTTACTGATAATTTTAAAACAAAAAGATATAGAAACAATTAAAAAAAATTAAAAGATACCTCCCGAGTCTTTTCCGTGTGCCCTAACCTGTGAGTTTTCCTGTTACCCCAACCTTTGCGTAAAGGATCAATGCCGGGATCAATGCCGAAGCTTTCCGCATAAAACTTGAGTGATTCTATCTCCATCCTAATAGGGATATTTATACTTTAAACTTTCTTTTTCCTACTCAATATTTAATAAATAAATAAATATTAATATTGAAATTTTCAATATATATTAATATTTTATTATATTAAAAATATATAATTAACGGTCCACTAATAACTACCCACCCCATTTTCTTACGTTATATATATATAACTAATTAATCATTATTAATAATATTACTCTAGATTCATCTTAATTTCAAATGTACCAAACCCCCGAAGGATCAAATGTATATTTACAAAAGAGTTAATATAATCATTATTAATAATATCACTCTAGATTCATCTTAACTCCAAATCTACCAAACTCCCGAAGGATCAAACGTATAGTTACAAAAGAGTTAATATGAAGATTCTTTTTAATAAAAAGTGAATAAAATATAATATGTTACCACTTCCACCCAATAAAAGTGGCTAGGGGCGGGGAAATACTAGTTACAATATTACAATATTATATTGTACGAGGTATTACAATATAATATATAATATTAAATACTAATAAAATAGAATATTACAATGTTATATGTTACCAAGTATTTATTGTCACCCTCACCCAATAAAAAGTGGCTAGGGGTGGTATGTATATGTTTTTGGTGGGCCTAATGGTTAAGAGTATGTGTTTCCTTCTAAGAGGTCATAGGTTTAAAACTAGAGTGAGGGGGGTAGAGTATGTATGTTCTCATAGACTTAGTAATGAAAATGGCATATCTCTCAAACTAATTATTATTTTTTTCCTTTTTCAATTACTTTATCTCACTACATAAAGTATTTTGTTTATGGCCGACATTGATTTTTAAAATAATGTTATTAATTATTCTTTTTTGTAAAGTTACACACAAAATCTCTCCCATACGCATATACATCTATTAGCGCACACACATATTTTAATTTATTTAATGTAATTTTAGGCGACAACATCTTCCTCTTGTACTCGATGGTAGAGCACCTCTCAATGCAATTAATTAGTTAACTATCAAATAAAATCTCTCTCATATGCATACCAACACACACATATTTTAATTATTTTAATGTAACTTTAAGTGACAACATCTTCCTCATGTATTAAGTTGTAGAGCACCTCTTGGCGCAATTAATGAGTTAACTATCAAATCTTAAGAGTTAAGATCAAATCTTCCAACTATAACTATCTACAAGTCCACAACTCTTCAAGTGTTATAATAAAGAGCAAAAAATGATCTTTACGATTGAACCTAAGTAGATGGGAAACCAAATCGTGCTCCCAACCTCTCATATTTTTAAGAAATAAATAATAAATTGTTAAATATTCATTTTTTTTTTTGTAGGCTAAGGTGTTGCTCTTTTCTTTCTATTACTTCAATTCAAAAAAGTACATCAAAATGAGGTTGCCTTCCACTCGCCCTCTTGGGGAAACCGAGTATTTCAGCCACCTGAAGTTCTTAACCGCCGCCCAAAAGTAAAAGGTCCATAGTCTGTTTATCCAAGCTAAATACACTACACAGTCTTTCAAATTTCTAATTCTACTTACATGCATATAACTGCTCTTTACCTCTAATATTTGAAACTTGCCTAACTTATCTATACTATGCATTTTCATCAAAAGTAAAACATATCTAAAATTACTCAGCTGCTGCCTCTGGACGCTAGGTAGTCTCCTCTTAGCGATCTGCTAGCCTTCTTTTATCAGCTGCTGGATCTCATCCAGCTTCTTCTCCTGCATCTCCAAGGTGATCTGAATAATATGTAGCTCCCTCCTCAGATTTGGAACTCCCTGCGCCAGTTCTGCCATCTCTGTTGTTGCTTGCTCCAGGGCCTTAGCCAATAATCTTTTCATTACCCAGTATATATGGAGGGATTGTTTAAACATTGACATTTTGCCCCTAGTGTTACCAAGGTCATGGATAAGAAACTCCCAATCTTCCATCTCAGAATCCGACTGAGCTTGAATGGCTTCCTCCTCCATATTCTAGATAACTCTTCTAATTCTGGGGCACGTATTCTGACTATAAGCCTTCTCAGCTTGCTGAACTTTCTTTCCATCAACTGTCTCATCTTTTTTCCTGGTCTCCTCATCTGCTCACATCGCCCTCCCCTTGCTCCTCGGGCTCTGCTCGCTCCTCCACCTCTCAAGTTGCTCGGTTCCGGCTCGCTTCCCGCTTGCCTGCTTTCCCTCTGTCGTCCTCTCTGCCTTACCCTTCCTCCTTGTTGACCCAGCTATTCGTCACTGGTTTGCTGTTGCTCCCGTTCATCTTCACTTCTGCTTCGCCCCTTATCCCGCCTACTGTTAGTTTGCCTGTCTTCTTCCTCCTCAGAATCATCGTAAATCTCATATATCTCCTCCATTTTCTCTTCTTTCACAACCGCCTTGCCTTTCCTGTCCCTTTCTTTGTCGAGCTCAGCCTCCATCTCTTCGGCGATCCTTGCTCACTTCCTGGTCTCCATAGTAGCCTCCGCGGGTTATCAGTGTAGCCTCTCTCTGTTACTGCTCACCACCTCTTCTCCTCTTGTCCCTCTTTGGGTTTCTATGTATTTTGTCCGCTGTCGAATCCCTTGCTTCCGTTCCTTTAAAATACCTATATCCCTCTCATCTTACTTGTCAGCTTAGTCTTCCGCTGCCACCTGTTACTTCGCCCTTTACCTTTCCTATCAACTGTACGGTTTGTTTCATTTCCATTTATGGACTCTCACATACCTTTTCCTCCTCCTTGCTGATTATTTGCGTTGATTGGTTTGCTATATGGTGGATTTTTCCTTCCTATCATCGCACATTCCAGTTTTATTCCCGCATGCCTGTCCATGATATCTTCCCTAAGCCGTATCTGACATTCATTAAATCTCTGGGCTTGCTGATCCATCTCACCTGTCTGTCGCACGAATACTAAGAGTCGCGTTTGTTGCTTACTCATTGTTTTCCTTCGTTGCTTGTTCATGGTCATTATTAATGATACTGGCCAAATCCTCCCAATCTCCGTTGGGTCATACCATTCTCCACTGATTGTCTATCTTGCCGTCTCAACCCTTGCAACCCCAATTCGCGAGGAAATCAGCCACTCGATTTCCATTCCTTTTTACATGATTGAATATTTTGTATTCAACTCCTTTTAGAAGCTCCGCTATTTCTTGAACGATCCCTGTCGTTCGCCAACTATTGGTAACCTGCTCCCAATTCTTCCCGTTGTTCAGTTTCTTTAGGATTTCAATTGCCATCTCAGAATCTCCCTCTATCTCCAGATTTCTTAACCATTTCGAATCGCAATTCTCAGCCCTTGGTGAATCTCCCATAATTCGGCCTCATTGTTTTTCATCTCTCCGCCCCACTTTGCATAGATCCACCTGGTGTTTCCCTTGCTATCTCGGAAGATTCCTCCGAAGCCGGCATTACCTAGATTCCCCTTCAATGCCCCGTCGAAGTTTAACTTCATAAAATTGTCTTTCGGGTATGCAAACTTGTCATGGCTCTGATGTCTCGCATTAAGCCTATCCATCTTTTTATTATGCACCATTTCATATTTCAGATTTAGATTCTTAAGAATTTTCTCCTCACCCTGATCAACTTTCCAATCTTCCATATCCCACTTCTCTACCAGAATTGATTCTCTAGTTAGGTTTACTACTCTTTTCCAAATTTTTCCTGTGCTTTTCAATTTGTTTTGGAAAACTCTGCGATTCCTTTCTTTCCACACCATCCAAATTACAAAACCGGCAATGAGATCCCAGGCTCTTCGAACAACTTTGCATTGAAACTTATCTTTCTGCCAGTGGAAGATCACTTCATTTGTTTCTTTCGGGTACCTTTCAGATTTTAGGAATATTGTCCCTACTTCCCTCCATCGATTCCTGGCATAACCACACTTGATTAATAGATGATCTTGAGTTTCCGCTTCCCTGTTGCACAAATAACATCTTGAAGCCCACTGAAGCCTTTCTTTTGAAGCTTATCCCATGTCAGGATCTTGTGCTTAGCTACTAGCCATGCGAATAGGGTAATTTTCGGCCACCAGTTTTTACCCCAAATTCCCTTCCAGTCTTGATTTCTTTCAGTGACTTCCTGTTGATCTACCAGATAGTATGCCTCCTTGACCGTAAAGGATCCTTTTGTTGATTTCCCCCATCTCATGATATCCCTCCGTGTTCTCACTTTCACTTTCCTGGACTCTACCTCTTTCATGAAGGCTTCCTGTTGTTCCTGATCTGTCTTGATGCCCCAATCCTCCAGTGTTGTCCATTTCCACCATATCCCATCCAGTTCATTTTCTTTCCAATAATCCTTAACATATGTATGGTTGTCACCTATTTTATCCTGTATGTTCTGGATTCTTTGAATACTGCTCATTTTTTCACTTTGTTGCCAATTCTCATCCCAAAATTTAGCTTCCCGTCCTCCTCTAATTTCCCAGAAAATGTTCTTTTCTACTATATCTCGATTCTGACTAGCTAGCTCCCAAATTGCAGAGCCCTTCGGGGTTTCCTGCATGCGGTAAATAGCCTCTGTAGAATCTGGCATATTGTACGTGTGCCTCCATAGTTCCTTCCATAAGTCATTGCCCACTCTTAGCCATCGCCACCAAAGTTTTGCACCGAGCACGTTGTTGAGTTTATCCGGATCACATAGACCCAAACCTCCTTCCTCCTTTCGTTTTGTCAGATGTTTCCAAGAAACTAAGGCCCACTTCTTCTGTTGGGACGAACCTCCCCAAATGAACTTCCTCAGAATTTCTCTGATCTTGGTACAAACCCCTTGAGGCACTGCCATAATCGATAGTGGATATATGGGGATAGCTTGCAATACTGATTTTACTAGAACAATCCTTCCAGCAATGTTTAAGGTTCTGAAAGTCCAGTTAGCTACTCTGTTTTTTAATTTCTCTAGGACGCCTTGCCAATTCTTCAATCTCTTAGAGTTGAAATCCAATACGTTTCCCAAGTATTTCGTTGGGAGTTCCCCTTGCTTAAAACCTAGCATCCTGGTCAAGTGGCTTTTAATTGTCTCCACCGTATTGAATATAAAGGTGCATGATTTTTCCTTATTGATTTCCATCCCTGATGCTTCCGCAAATAAGTGAAGAACCTTTTTCAGATTTCTCACTTCTCTTATAGTTGGTTCCCCAAACAGTATAATGTCGTCAACGAATTGCTGGTGAGTTATTGGCAGTTCATTACCCCACAATCTTAGCCCTTTGATGTTGTCAGTTATCCTCTCTTGTTTAAAATACCTACCCAAACCCTCTGCAGCAAGAATAAAAAGGAAATGAGATATGGGATCGCCTTGTCTTATTCCTCTGGAAGCCTTAAAGGTTTTCGAAGGAGTTCCATTGACCATAATTGAGAAATTAGGGGTTGATGTACAACTGTAAACCCACTTTATCCACCTGTTACTAAACCCGAAGTTTCCCAAAATTTCTTCCAAGTATTGCCAATTGATTCTATCATAAGCTTTCGACAAATCTAGTTTTATCATCATTCCTTTTTGTTTCTTAGCTTTCATAGAGTGAATTACTTCTTGAGTAACCACTAGTCCATCTATAATTTGTCGTCCTTCAACGAAGCCGGTTTGTTCAGGGGATATCAGATTCTCTAACAGGGGTTTCAGTCATTTTGCCATCAGGGAAGAAATTATTTTGTAAATAACATTGCAGAGGGCAATGGGTCTAAAACCCTTGGCATCCTGTGATTTATCATTTTTAGGGATCAAAGTGAAAAAAGTAGAAATAAGAGCAGGCCATACCTTTTGGTTTATACAAGATTCTTCTATCAATTCCAAAGTTTCCTTGCCCATAAAATGCCATCCCGCTTGATATAAATCGACCGTAAAGCCGTCCGGTCGAGGAGCTATTCCCTTCTTCATGCTCATCACCACTTCCTCCACCTCTTCCAGACTAATCGCTCTCATCAGGGCTCTATTTTGGTCTTCAGTTACCATCCTGGGGATGGCCGTGCAGATTTGCCTTATAGCTTCAGATCTGTCCACTTGATATTCAGTCAATATTCCTTGGTGATATTCCATCAGCACTTTTTCGATCCCTTCCTCTTCAACAATCCTCTCTCCATCCTCATTTTTGATAGAAAATATTTTGTTCCTCTGTCGATGATGAACCATTGCTTGATGAAAAAATCTGGTGTTCCTTTCCCCTTCCTTGAGCCATTTTATTCTAGATTTCTGCCTCCATAAGACTTCTTCCTACTTTCTCCTCTCTTCCAGTTTTCCTAATATTATCCCTTCTTTTCTTCTACTTTCCTCTATTCTCCCTTCATTTATTATCCTTTGTTGCAATGCTTCCATTTCTTCTTCCAGTTTATGTTTTTCCTCCATAATGTTTCCAAATTCTTCCTTGTTCCACTTTGTTATCCTCCCTTTTAGCTCCTTAAGTTTAAGTTGGAAGGTATGCATTTTACCTTTTCCCTGAACTGTGCTTTGCATCCACCATTCCTCCATTTTTTCTACGAAGTCCGGGTGTCTAAGCCAAAAAGCTTCAAATATGAATGGCTTCTTGCCGAGATTAGCCTTAATATCCACTTCTAGTCTAATCGGCCAGTGATCAGAGCCAAGAGATGGCATGATCTTTGCTTCTATGAATACATCTCTATTCATAATCGTTTCTGATACTAGAAACCGATCTAATCTGGAGGCGATCTGGTTCTTACCCCCTCTCCTATTATTCCATGTGTAGATTCCGTTGATAGTTGATATATCAACCAGCCTCAAACCATCTATCATATCATTAAATAGTTCCATATATTGATCTATTTTCCTTATGCCTCCCTTTTTTTCTTTTAGGGACCGGATTACATTAAAATCACCTCCTACAATCCAAGATGTCTCCGGATAAAGTCTTCGAGTTGCTTGAAGATTTTTAATAAAATTTTCTCTATCTCCCGGAGTATCTAGACCATACACTCCTGAAATTGTTACCTTTTCCTTCATCCCCGCTATTCTTCCTGAACCTGTAAGGATTCTAGTCATACTGGTCCAGCTCTCACAAATTATTTCATTTGGATTCCACAGTATTGCAATGCCTCCTGCTGAACTGATTGTATCCTGTCCCATGACTTCATATTGGAGTTTACTATTTTTTATTATTCCTTCCATCTGCTGCATGGTGATTTTTGTTTCTTGTAGGATCATGATACTTGGTCTGTCTTTTTTTAATTTCTCTTTCATATATCTCTGCTTACCCTTGCTGTTCAGCCCCCTAATATTCCAGCTGATAATAATCATTTAAAACTCTTGGAGGGGTAGGAAAATACCTCTGACAGAGGTATCACTTTACCTGAATTTATCAATACTTCGCCAACTGTTTGAATCATTTCATTCATTGTTTTTCTCCCTCTTTTCCTGCTGCTTTTGCGAGACCCGCCTATTCCCATCTGTTCCTTTCCTTATTCTCCTGATGTAGCATCCTGATTGTCCATATTCCTCCTATTTCTTTCTTTATACTTTTGAAAAGCCTCCTTATATATTTGTTTTTGCCGATCTGGAATGAATCTTTCGTCCAAGTTTTTCCATTCTTGGATTAATTGTCTCATAATCCTTTCTTCCTCTACCTCACTTTCCTGCTGACTCTCCGTCTCCATTTTGGTTTCGTTAGTTAGTATTTCTATCTTTTCAGCTGTTTCTTCTTTGTTCGTTTCTCTTGGTTCTGCGACTTTTTCTCCTGTTTCCTGGAAAATTTCCATGGGTTCATTTTTTGGATCTTCACCTTCAACCACATTGTCCTCATCTTCTTCATTGTTATCCTGGAGAATTTTAAACTTGTTCTGGCTTTCAATGTTCGATGATTTTGTTTGTATCTGCACTCTTGTTCCTTATTTGTTTGCTTTCTTTTTTCTGGTAACCTGTTGGAAACCCTTGTCTCTCTCCTCTGTTCTCTCTGCTTCCCTATGTTGTTCTTCTTTTTTCCTTATGTATTCTTCCTCCTTGTTTAAAGGGCATTGTCTGTATAGGTGACCATACTCATGGCACCTTCTGCACCTGAAAGGGATATGCTCATAGTCTAATGGTTGTTGCCAAACTGTGTCATGATATTCCAATTCTATATGTTCTGGGAGAGGTTCAACTATATTCATGTAAACATAGAGTCTTGCGTAAGATGTATACTTACCTTTCTTCGTTGTATCTGCTACCTTGACAAAGGCACCGATCGTGTTGCCTATCCCTTCCAAAATCTCGGGGTTCCAAAATTCCACTGGTAATCCAAACAATCTGACCCAGATCGGGGCTTCCAGCATCTTTTCATTATCAAGATTGTATCTTTCTTCCCAGTATTTCATGAACAGGCCTGCGTTGTTCATGAAATATGGCCATTCCTCAAAAACCCTCTCTTTATCCTCCAGATTCGCGAATATTGCTGTAAAAAACCCCTTTTCTCCCAGTTTCAATTCTATGTGTCCTTTTGGTCTCCACCTTTGATAAATCCACCTGTATAGTTCTTTTTCATTAGGCCAATACCCTACGAACTTGCAGATCAGTGCATGGTCTTTCATATAGCTGTTGTATTCCTCCAGCATGTTGTTGGGTATTACATATCTGGGTTTCTTGTTTGCCCTTGGTAAACATTTTCCTCCTGTCTTCATTTGCCACAGTTTGCCCATCACCGGTGCTTTTTTATTATTCGCCCTGGGCTCATTCTGGATGCCGTTGCCGCTTGCCTCACCTGCAACTATATTTTTAAAGGAGGGGATCTCTCCCCTCCCTTGCTGATTCTCCATACTTTCCCTCAGCACTCACTGTTTAAGGCTCTTCAACTCCTGCGTGAGGGTTAGTTCTTCCCTCCGTTCTGCTCCGCCTCCCCTACGCTAGCCCCTGCTCTCGTATCGTCCAACACCCCCTGCTATTCCGCCTGCAAACCCCTAGCCCGCCGATCGCCGCATCCGCATCGCCTCTCAGCTCTCAAAAATCGAACCGGTCGTTAAAGATTCATTTTTATATAAGAAATGAAAACACATTTTATTATAAGAAATATTTTACAAATACTAATAAATATTTTACAAATACTAATAACTACATGAATAGTCAACTTTATGTTTACCAAAAATATATATTTATAAATTAAAAAAAAAAATTAAAGTATTATTTAAAAAAACCAAAACTAAAATTTCTAAAAGCTTTAAACTATAATCTAGATAAAAAGTAAATTGTACTCTTATCCATTAAACTATACAAGTTTTCACATGATTTGATTTAATGATACAATAGAAATTAAACCTTACTATTTTATTATTGATAATTTTGTATAAATATATATAATACCTAATATATGGGATAGTTTTTGAAAATGAGTAAACATTGTAGTACAATGATATTTCACTTCATAATTGGATTGGTTTAATATAGAATATATATTCATATTATATTGCCTAAAACTATCTCAACAATGAAATTTTGGGCTTTATAACAATGTCATTTAAGTAGGTTAACAACTTCAAAAGAAATAAAGCATATATACTAACACAAGATCTCGTAAAACCTTTTGACTCATGTTAGTAGTAAGTAGTACTACAGTTATGGTAAGTTAACAACAATGAGAATGAATTCCCTATCCTTGTCTTTAATTAGTGATCTCTTTTTGCATATTAACACAATTGTTTTTTTTTAATTAAGTTTATATATATATATATATATATATATATATATATATATATATGATTAGAAATCTTTATATCAATTTAGGAAAAGAAAATTGAAAACAAATTTATAACCACATAAAAATTTTACCACTAAAAATTTCCTTGCAATTAGAAAAAATGATTTATGAAATGTTATAACAAAAAATTCATTAAAAAGAAATCGTGTGAGTCCTTTCCCTTTATCCTTTATCCTAACCTTTGGATAAATGATTAGTGTCAGTTTTCGAGGGATTGCACATAAATTTTAAGATAACTTGACATATAATTCCTACTTGTCTTTGGTGTCCCCATCAATTGTAGAATGAGTTTGTTTCTATTAGTTATGCGTTTGTTGAGTTTTAGCTCGTCGAGATATTCTCTCCAACTATTTAGCTTCCTAGATTAGTGTGTGGTTGAGATATTCACTCAACTAACAGATTGTATGTCCAAAATAGACTAGCTATGTGAAGAAATAGCGTCATGTATTTATATTGTATTAATATTTTCATGTGAATACAATCTTTGAGTACAATGTTAAATTTTAAATTGATATCAAAGGCTAAATGGGCCTGAGCCTTGGCCCCTGAGGAGCTGAGTATCATGGAGAATATATGTATTTGTTTTGAGAGTGATTGTCTGTAATATTGTTGATTTGTCCAGTCTTCAGGTTTTCCAGATGAGTCGTACTCACGCTAAAGTTTTATGGTTGAGTGGTCTTCGTGAGTAGGTTTTCAATCTATTGTCTTTGCCATACTGAAAAGGAAAAAAAAAACAACTAGAGATAGTTGTAGCTTCACTAGAGATATCATGTTCGAGCAAGTCATTTAAGCATTTATCACCATAAGAAGTGTTGAGTCCATGTGGGAAGTTTCTAAATGTATTATTCGAGGGAGAAGAATTGAATCTGGCACGTAGTTGGTGGTTTCTCACAGATAATTTCATAGGGTGGCAAGAAGACACAGGCTTAACCATTGTCACCTGCATATTTTTTTTTCCAAGAGAATGAACAACATGGTGATGAGTTTTTCAAATTGGTATCAGATCCTATAAGGACTTGGGCCTTTCCCCCTCATGGGAGGGTCTGGAAATAAAAATATTATTGTGTGGTGTCAGTGGTACTACTTTTCCATCATATGTTGAACCTGTGCCTGATGAAAGACTCCGTATGGTGATCTAGTGTTCTGGGTGCATCTGCAAAATTTGTCTTGGTGTTAGAGGGGCTACAACTTCTGTGTTTCTTTATGTATTTCGTGGGATGTTCCACCTGGATCCATCTATGAGATATACTAGTGGACATGAGTACGGTTTGTCCCTGTAATAGGAGCGATCAAATTCAACACATTCTACGTGAATAAGAGTGTGGATTAGCATTTGGAGAAGCATTGTGTGAATTGTATGGATTTCATAGCATAATCACATTGGAGGAGTGTGTTGTGAACTGAAGACTCTGTTATGTGTGAGCCGAGCGTATGCAAAAAGACTTGCGCTCTTGTCTTAATCATGTTCGAGGAGGTTAAGTGTGGATTAATGCAGTGAGAGCATACAATGAAGATATTATAGAGTGTGTGCAGAGATCCACACAACCAACCTTTCTGTGTAGAGCCAACCTCATAGTTTGGTGTTTCACGAGGAAGTTGCTTCACAAAATTGTGGTCGGTTTGTGTCATAGTTGTGGTCAAGCCCATGAGAGCTAGTATGTACATCAATGTGCGACTAGTGTTTGTGGTGTGAGTGGAAACATTGGAGCATTATGCTACTTCCTACCAACATTGGGTCCAAGCAAAGTGATATGTGTGCCAACATGAGGTGTGGCTCATTTTTTCACACCTCCATTCTATGTATTTTCCATTCAATCTTTGAGTGGAATTTGTATGAGTTAAACTGGCCTAAGAAAAGTCAAGCCCCAAACTGCATAGTGCAGACTTTGAAACGTGGTCCCTACTAGTTCCTCGGTTCAGCAGTTTGGTGTGGTGACCGTAGATACGATCTTCTTGTGAAAACGTTGTGTACTGTGGGTGAGGATCTTTGAAAAGGGTTTTTGTTGGATTAATTATAAGAGCCAATGTTTTAATTAGCAGTAGAATATTGAGTGGAGTTGTGCCCAGAAAAGGGTGCCCCAGAGACTAAGGTCGTTGTCGTGGCACTGTTATTGATGGGAGGTCATGAGGAGTAGATGTTGCTTTTGCGTTGAGATCCTAGAGTCATGGATCTGTCATGTTCAGGTTCTATTTTTATTTTTTCCGCCATGAACCCTGCCTTCATGGGTACCTCTCCTAGTAAGTCTCCTGTGCTATGCAAAGTTAAATTAGTTTCTTCATCCATATTCTCAAGCACCATTGCACGTGGAGTTTTTTCTTCAATTGGGTAGATGGGTCATGCCTAATCTTTGTGACTCTGGCCACTGATGTGGGTGCCCCACATCGGAGGCACATGAAGCCATCCATGCTGATCCAGTTGTTGGTACCGTGGAGGCAAAGGGATTCTGACTCTTTGCTGCTCCTCTTTGTGGTGGCGACAACGAGATCTTTGTTTCTCTTTGCGGTGGGGACCATGGGATCTTTGGAGACTCACTATGCCACTTTTTGGTTTCCTCCTTTCTTGGCCTCCAATTGGCCACTTGGCACTTCATCATCGGAATTGACTATTACCTTAGTAAAAAGTACCACTAAGTAATGTGTTGGACAACTAATCCTCAGGGTTAATGATAGGATTAGTTTGGGTAGTTATTGGAGTCCAAGAGAACCAAAGAACTAATTCAACTATTTCCTATATGTATTTATATGTACAACATGTACATAATTCTTTGAGATTGAATAATATACATTTGATTTGGTTTAGAGTCTCATGTGTTTTAAAGTGGTATCACAACGGGTAATTCCCATTCATTGAATTGTGTCACTAGTTTTGTGGCCTTCTTATGGGCTCGGAGTTTTGTGGTCCATGGTAATTTCCCCCGTGGAACCAACCAACCCAAAATTTTCCACGGAATCTAGTGATTTCTCTCGTAGTCGCGACGTGGAAACCCCAAATTTCTCACCCCCAAACAAATAATTTCTGAGATGTGAGCAATAAAAAAATCTCATTTAGAGGATGAGGCAAAGCCGCAATAGCGAGAGAGTTGTTGAGATTTTCTTTTAATAATGTGTCACAAGGGCTGAATGATAGTGGCTTGTGGTAGCAAGGTCACTCTGCCACTTACAATACCCCGTCACTTATTTAAGTCATTTGCAAAGGATTCTTCTCAATGACCATTTGAAATTGAACTTCAAAGCTGCCCCAACCGAGATGCTTCACGATTCGAGTTTGCAAATGACATAGGCCCGTGGGGTCAACAAAGCAATGCCCCTATTGTGGGTTGATATACAGTCGAAGAGTGACATGAACCACTTCTTGTGTGGATTCTGAATTATAAGCGTTGAGTCATAATCCGACACACGGTAGCTTTTCCCTACTAGCTTTTCAACCAAGTGTGATGACCAATTGTGTGAATCAACGGTTCCTCTTCTACTAAGAAGAATTACTATTGTGATGCGGTTCATTAGTAGGGTAAAACTAACCTATGTCACGAACCTAAAAACTTGGCATCAATGCAATCTATAGGTCTATGATACAAGAGAGAGCATGAATGATTGAAAAATCTTATGAAACATGACAAGAAGGATCATTCCCTTCTCCCTTGAACTGTTATGAAATTAATTAGGTATTGCGCCCATTATTTAACCATTACAAGTAAATAGATGAAATAACCATGACATGAACGAGTCAATTAACTACGCTTATAACCAACATAATACTATGAAAATAACATTGATATAAAAACCATTAAATCCACATATTAATAAGTACAGAAGAAGTAGAACTTAAATTTTATTAATGAGGCAAATCTGACCAAATTCGGGACTTCCACGTACCACCCCTCTGTAGACGTGGATGAACCAAATATTTATTTCAGTGAGTCATCCCCATGTCATATTCCAAGCATGAATGTGGGATCTCATGAATAAACCAATCCAAAAACAGCTAAGGTAATCGAGAGGTTAAATCACCTCCACCCTTAACAAACCATGATCACACCAAAATGAATGCTCTGATCACAAAACTGAACCAAACTTGGAATGTCATTCAGAATCTATCACTATCCTTGAGGAATTTTTCGTCTCCTTGTCCCTAAGGCTTTAACACAATCCAATCCGAGATCACTATGCCCTAAACCGAGACATCAACCTCTGAGGCTTTACTGCAATCCACACTGGATCACTAGAGCCTAAACCGAGACTCCTTTATGAGGTTTTATTGTGTATCTCGCCAAAACCAGTCAAAGAATTCCTAGGCCTTTAGGAATGAACCTTGAGACCACCTCTGCCTCGGATTCTGAAATCCATCGAGCAATTTCAAAACTCAAAACCGAGATAAACATCCCAACACACCATGGCATATGGAAAAAGCAATTCTAGGCTTACAACGACTATCATAACCCCACAAAACCATGCCAATGACAACATGAGAACCATACACCAACATGCAAAGCCATGCACATCAAAAGGAAATAACACATGCAATATGTTACCTCCAAGTATTCATGCTAAAGTTGCTTGATCCTACTTTTTCCTTGCTTGATCCGTTCATTCCTTCCTTTCCTTTGTGTGTCCTTCCCTTGCTTGTTTTTCTCTTCCTTGCTCCAAAACTTGAGCAAAAGCTTGAGCCAAGAGCTTGCCAAGTGATCCTCATAAGTCTTTTTATCAATGATACCTTTATTTTCTTCACCTTCCATTATTTTCTTTCAATTTCCTCCTCACATGCAAATAATGACCTTTCACATTACTTTTCTAGTAATTTCCTTTATTTTCATAAATAAATGTGCCAAAAATGCAATTTTTTTCCTTTTAATGTATTTGTCTTTGTCTTTGCCTTTTCATTAGTCATAATAAACCAAAATAAACAGAGAGGAGGCTGTCTTCCCCAACATTGAGCTTGGAATAAGATGGTGATCTTATTTTACCTTTGTTAACTTTTATTACATGGATTTTTCACCAAAAATGTTACAAAATCTCTATTAAAAATCCACAAAAATCTCCACCCAAAATCTACCAACTACTCCCTTTACATTTACCATGTTGAAAACAACTACTTAATCATACAAATATTATTATTATTTTTTATCTTTTATAAAGCATAGTAAAAATCTAATATTTAGAATCCGAGTACACTTACTTTTTTACTCGAAGATCTCGCACATATACATAATTAAAAACATTTCAAACCTAAAAAATTAGAAATATAATTTTATAGTGGAATAGGACATCCTTGAGGTCAAATAACATATTTTCTAGGAGTTCGGAACAATAAGCGAATATATTCAATGTCAGGAATAATAGAATTAAATTCCAAAGAATTTATAGAATTAGATAGAATGCTAAGTGCTTAAAAAAAGAGATGAATGTGGTTACATAGTAGAAATACAATATAATGTGTACCTTTCCCAACGATCCTTAAAGAAGATATTCTAAATGAATATTATGTCATGAATAATATAAAAAGATCTAATTTCTTGGGAAAAGGAAGTGTGATTAATTAAAAAAATGCATTCCAAATTAATTTAGTACTTATGCAATACTCCTGCAACAAAAGGTCAGAAATCAGATCTAATATTAGAAATATTATATTTTTTTGCTCAATCTATACTATAAGAAAACGTTGTACAAGCATTCTAAAATGTTGAGAGGCTCTACTGAGAGATATATACCTTTATTGCAATTCCAAATAGATAAAACCAAGAAGGAAAACCTAAATACATGAACATTTTTTGAAAAAAAAATTGGATTAATACCCCAATAAAAAAAATACTAGAAAAAACTTATTGAGGAACCATGTATAATTGTAGTTGACATACTTCCATCCCTTGGATGAAAGAGTAGCCATGGATAATTGAGAGTGATTTCAAAGGTGCGTTGTCAATAGGAAAATATTATCAAAATCCTATTTAGGAAACATGTATAATAGAAGGTGACTTCAATACTATCATCCTAATAGATGAGAATGAAGAAATGGATAATTGAGAGTGACCATGAATGAGAAGCAATGGATAATCCAGAATGATTTCAATGATGGTAATTGTTGTCCTCTGAGATGACTCTAGGTGAGTTAGTCATACCAGAGCATCTAAAATGTTTTGTTTGTTTTTTAAGTTTTTGGATGACCAATGTTATGAATAATTTGAAAACAAGTGCTTCAACCATAATAGTTACTAAGTTGGCGAAAAGGGCTGTTATTTGTCTAAAAATAGCTAATTGATTTAAAATGGGTGTATAAGAGAGTCTTCGTGAAATATAACTTGCTTAATATTCACACACAATATTTCATTGGTTATAAGAAAAAAATACACGCAAACAATGTTTCCTTAGAACAAAATATATGGGTGTGACAATTAATTAATATAGAGGAGTTTATAATAATAGATAGCCTTATATACTAGTCGATGATTATTGTTTATAGCTTCAGTGAGAATTTAAAACTCACTGATACTCAGTATGATCTTACCCAGATCTCTGCATAAAGACTTAAATACATGAAGAAATAAGCACATAAGAAAAACTTACTAGGAGACAAACTAGAGTAGGAAAATTCAGAATCGTTCCATTAACTTGAAGAAAATATCTAGCTCTATTACAATTATGTTCTCAAAGCTCATCCAAGGGTTCAACCCTTAATAACTCGAAGGAGGAGTTATTTATACAAAAAGTTCTTCTAGATATTTTTAAAACAAAAATACAAAAATAGTGCAAAACTATAGGAATTTCAAAACTACTAAGTGTTGGCAATATCCTTTAGGAATTTGTTGTTGATGTGGTCACCAAAAAGTGTTTCCCAATTTTCTATCACTTGTTGATGAAACTTACTTGATAACTTCACACAAGTGATGTCATATGTCTTCACTTGGTATAGAAAGGTTTACCAATTTCCTATAAACTTCATCAACCTCGGTGCACTTCTCAAAAGTGGGCTTATTTAAAAAAATGTGTTTAATATTATGTTTGTTGAGATTTTCTGTTTTTAGTCAAATAGGCAAAAATCTCTGAAGGATGACAACAATAGCGATTCAGTTCCTAGATTAGCTCCAGGTTGTTTGGAGGGAGTTAATTCCTCCTATATTTGATGTGAGGGAGTTATGAGGTTGTTAGATTCTCTATTCTATATAATAGGCAACCATTCGGATGGTTTGCTAAGAGTGTGTGAGGATTTCTTGATGTAATCTCCAATTTGATTAATATATTCCTGATGCCTATGTTTGGTGGATGTAGCCCAGCTTGGTTGGGTGAACCACGTTAAAAGCTGTGTTCTATGTGTTTGATCTTCTGCTGTGTTAATTCCGTGTTTATTTAAATAGCTGTGCACCTGATCCAACAATTGGTATCAGAGCATGTTGGAGGTGCCTGGAAGAGCTGGAGCGCTGAGGTGCTGCGTGTTGATGGTGCGGATTAAATTTGCATTGCGTGGTGGAGCCTGTATTCAATTAGTGTTGTGCGCACTGTAACAGAACTCCAGTGCTGGTGCGCGAGTCTATTATGCGCAGAACTGCTGGTATGCTTTTGGGTGAACGTACCAAACCACCTGCTGGACCTGCGTATGACGTGCTGGAGCATTCTCGTGCTGTATGCCTTTGACTGCCAGTGCATGGAGAGTCTGCTGGTGCGTATGACTGTGCAGAGCTACCTGACAGCGTTACACAGTACTGTGGTGGATAGTGTTGGTGCTGCCTGAAGGGTGATGTCCGCTGGTGGAGGTAAACAACATTAATACATATTTCTGTTGTGAACTTTTCTGTTTTTTTTTATACAAAAGTTTCAAAAGTTTAGAACAGTGGGGGTATGGATTGATATCAGCGTGGATTTCATTAAACAAAACTTGCATATTATAAACCAACATGCATATATATAATGGAAACATACACGGTATAAAAGAAACGACGTAGTTTTCCATATATGTGTTATGGTTATATATATGTTTAAAAAGTTAACGCATGTGATATATATACCATGTTAAGGTCATGGCAAGTGTAAATGGTGGAATTTAAAGTGGGTTAACGTATGTTAAATGGTGGAGTAATATGAATGGTGAGGTGTTAAAAAAAATATATTGGGATATATATTTTGGGAACCAGAGTTTTCCATACAGTACTCCCACAACATTTCCAGGATACTTGAAACAAAAGTTAATAAAACATTTTTTTTTTTGTTTTTTGGCGGAGGTCTACTGTAATAAGGCAGATTTTTGTTGTGTAAAACAAAGGCATAGGCAGTTGTTTTTTAATTGCTGGTTGGTTTTGGAGATTACTGTGTTTTTTGCTGATACAAGATGGCCAAAACACAAAGTGCACGTTTTGAAATTGATAAATTTAATGGCAAGAATAATTTTGAGATCTGGAAGGTGAAGATGCACGATCTGCTGGTTCAACAAGGTGTGGTGAAAGCACTGTTGGGGAAAAACAAAAGGCCTCCTTCCATGACGGAGGATGAATGGGATGAGATGGAGGATAGAACTCTGAGCGGAATTCGGTTATGTCTGGCGGACGATGTTCTGTTCAACATTGTGTCAGAGAAAACCGTCACAGGCCTGTGGTCGAAGCTTGAGAAGCTCTACATGACGAAATCTTTGACAAATCGAATTCTCCTGAAATGGCAGCTTTATGGTTTGCGGATGAAAGAAGGTACCTCAATTGCTGATCACCTGAATGTTTTTAATACCTTGTTGGTGCAATTAAACAGTCTAGATGTAAAATTTGATTCAGAGGATAAGGCAATAACTCTATTATGTTCTTTGCCTGAATCCTGGGATCACTTTGTTACTTCCATAAGCTTTAGTACATCAGATATCCTTGAGTTTGACGATGTTGTTGGAGCCTTGTTGGCTGAGGAGACGAGGAAGAGGTCGAATGCAGACACATCTACATCAGAGGTAATGATGGCCAGAGGTCGCTCACGAGAGAGACACTCCAGGGGAAAGCATAGCGACTCTCGTTCGAAGTCCAAAGGTAAGAAGCCAAAGGTGAAGTGCTGGAATTGTGGCAAGGCTGGACATCTAAAAAAGGATTGCTGGAAGCGAAAGCAAGCTGATAAAGAGGGCTCTTCGACAGAAAAGAAGGAAGCCAATACCACAGATACAGGTTCAGTTTTAGGTATGAGTGATGAGGTATTGTCAGTTAATGTTTCAAAACATGATCAACATTGGTTGTTAGATTCCAGGGCATCTAACCACATGTGTATACATAAAGATTGGTTTAAAACATATAAATCAATTAATGATGGTGTTGTGTACATGGGTAATGATGTAACATGTAATATTGTTGGGATTGGGAACATACAACTACAAATGTTTGATGGAACAACAAGAATATTAACTGATGTAAGGCATGTACCAGATTTAAGAAAAAATTTGATTTCATTAGGAGAACTTGATTCAAATGGATATAAAACTGTAATTCAAGGTGGAGTTATGAAAATCTATAAAGGTATCTTACTAGTGATGAAGGCTAAGAAAGTAGGAAATCTATTTCAGTTAGAAGGTAGAACTGGGTCAGATCATGTGTCTGTGTCTGAACATGACAGTAGTTCCATTCACTTATGGCATCAAAGATTGGGGCATATGAGTGAAAGGGGATTGAAAATTTTGGTTGACCGAAAGTTACTTCCTAATCTAAGATCTGGAAAATTGGATTTCTGTAAACATTGTCTGTTTGGTAAACAAAGTAAACAAAAGTTTAAAACAGGCAAACATACTAGTAAAGGTATACTTGATTATATCCATTCAGATGTGTGGGGTCCAGCTCCTACAGCTTCATATGGTGGTTCGTCTTATTTTGTATCATTCATTGATGACTTTTCTCGGAAAGGTTGGGTCTACATGTTGAAAAAGAAGTCTGATGTGTTTACAGTTTT
>APFE030841634.1:165842-188535 GCA_000404065.3 Pinus taeda | reverse complement strand
GCATACAAATTGGAGCTTCCTGCAGCTTCTCGATTGCACCCAGTTTTCCATGTTTCATGTTTAAATAAGGTTATAGACGACAAGCTCCCAGTTCAAACAACATTGCCAGAACTTGACAAGGAAGAAAAAATTATATTGGAACTAGAAGCAGTCACAGAAACAAGAACTCGACAGCTATGAAATTGATCAATTTCGGAGTATCTTATCAAGTGGAAGAAGTTATCCGTTGAAGATTCCACATGGAAGGATGAGAATTTTATACAAAAGCATCCAGAACTACTCAAGCATTGAGGACAACACTTTTTTGAAGGAGAGGGGCATGTTGTAGTTGATTACCCCATTACTATTGTAGTTGTATCCCTTATTAATATTGTTGTGCCCCTATTGTCCCCATATTGTTATTATTGTGCCCCATAGAATCCCTCTATTGTTATTTTTGTGGCTTTATATTATTATTGTTAGATCGGCTGGGTTATATTGTGACTCCTTAGACTCCTATATATAGAGAGGAGGTTTTGTCATTGGAATCATCCAAGAATTGTTCATTTATGTAAAGTAAAGGAGGTTGCCCCCTCGAAGAGGCTGAACTATAAGGCGTTGATCTATCTTTTCTATCTTTTTCTTGAGCTGGTTTCATAACATTTTGTCCTGATTTTGTATATTATTTTGAACATAAAACTTCTATCTATATATAGACAGTTTCATGATGTGATGACCACATATACAAACGATTTTTTATTATTTTTTATTTTTAATGTGATGAATGATTAATATGCCAATCTAATTCTTGATTAGATATGGAATCATCAAATGAGTTTTATGATCGTGGAATTTGAATAAATGTGATAAAAGTAAATGATATTTGTAATAAACACACTCTCAAAAATTGGTGATATAAATAAGGATATCTCACACTATAGATGTTGTTTAACTAAGAAACCACCATTTGTGAACCCAAGTATACTACTAACAAATCAATACCAAGAGATATTGCTTCAGATAGTAAGTTAACCACATCAGTATATTCGGTAACATTATTTAAAGCAGGGCCAATACATATGCCTCTTGCAACCAACAAGTAACCGGATGGAGAGTAAATCACCCATGCCGCAGAAGCCAAATTTTGGGTATGTCAACTAGCACCATCGGCAAACCCTAGATATACCAGATCATCCATCGATACCTGCCAAAGTAGATCAAAAATATCGATATCACTATGAAACCTATAAACATATATGAAAAAATATATAACATATCTACTGCCAATCAAATGCTAGGCAGAAGCCTAGGCATAATAATTTTTAAGATAGAGCCCATTTCTGGGCTCTGACAGCTTGTTTATGTCAAAATCAACCAATTCGTAAGCTCCCTTTTTAAGACCTTTTTAATGATAAAAGGATTGTACCACATGGGTTTGAACTTGCCTTCCCCCCAGGTGTCTTTGTGTTGGTCATAGACCAGGACAAGGTCACCTTCGGAGAAAACCGTAGGACGCACAGCCTTATCATATTAGACTTTTACTCTCTTCTTATGAGCTTTGTTAATTGTGGTAACATCTCGACATTTCTCATCAAGACCTTCTGAGGTGTTCTTCAAGACTGAAAGTGTCTGGAAGAAGTTCTATAGCTAATTTAAGAGAAGGAATTTCACATTCCACAGTGAAGATTGATTCCAAACCATAAACTAGTTGAAAAGGAGTGAAACCCATAGCGGTCTTAACCGACATCAAGTATACCAAAGCGTAGGATATAACATGATATGCCAATTGGATCAAGCCTTATTAATTGTCCTTTGCATGATAACTTCCATGGGTTTATTCACGGCTTCCACCTAACCATTGGCTTGAGGATAGTAAGGAAATGAATGCTCCTGTCGGAAACCTAACTTCAGAGCAAATTCAGCCATCATCTTGTTCTAGAAATGACTACCATGGTCAGTGACCATCTCCTTTGGAATACCAAAGCGAGAAATGACTTGGTTGTTGTTTCAGCATCATTCACAACAATGGGCATAGCTTTGGCCCACTTAGTAAAGTAGTTCATTGCTACAATAATATAAGTATGACCCTCTGTCGAAGGCGGGTTACAAGTTGTAAAATCAATGCCCCATTTTGTGAATGGACCGACGGTAATAACAGGAAAGAGTGGAGTTGGATGAGCACAATTTTTCTGAGTATAAACCTGACAAGGATGGTATATTTTGACCACCTCAACACAATATTTGAACATCAAAGGCCAAAAATACCTTGCACACAAGATATTTTGGGCTATAGCAAGCCCAGATAGATGACCACCAAGAGACCCATTGTGGCAATCATTCAACACTGACTCAACTTCTTCTAAGCTTAACTAGTGTCTGATGATTGAATCAACCCTGCAACAATATAAAGTGTCATCGATAATAACATAACTTTTTGCTAAGTGATGCAATTTTATTCGCTCATATTTTGAAAAAGTGAGGGGAAACTTTTAATCCTAAAGATATATTATAATATCTCCATACTAAGGATCTTGTGAAGAAATAAGGAAAACATGTTCATCAGGGAATGATTCCTCATAAACCATTTCTTCTTCACAAGGCAACTTTGAGATTAATTCCGCAAATACTAAAGATTTCTTATATTTGGCTGACAAGAAATTGAGATCAAGTTCTTGTAAAATAACAATCCATCTATTATATTTGCCCCAAATCACTCGCCTACTGAGAACAAACTGAAATGGGTTGACAGTTGCTAAGACAAAAAAATTTCTAAGAAGAATATAGTGTCTAAGTCGTTGGACAGCATGAACAGCTGCTAAAGCTAATTTCTCTACAGGAGAGTATCATAATTCAGGACTTACCAAGCCTCGACTTAGATAATAAATCACGTGCTAACTGAGAGCATCATCTTCCAGAACCATAACCATACCAATGGTTGATTGTGCTGCAGCGGTATATAAGAGGAAATCCCTGCTATAATCGGGTGGACTCAGTAAAGGAGCAGAGGTCAATGATTCTTTTAAAGCATCAAACAAGCATTGAGTGAAATTGTCCCATAGAAATGGAACTCCTTTCTTTAGCAATATCATAAATCCCTTTCTAATCTCACCGTAATTGACGATAAATCTCCTCAAGAAATTGGATTTTCCTTGGAGACTTTGAAGTTGACAGATGGTAGATAGGGGAGCCAACTGAAGTATTGCATCAACCTTGAAAGGATCTACATGAATCCCTTCAGTAGATACTATGAACCCAATAACCGACCGGATGTGACAGTGAAAATGCATTTATTCGGATTCAACTGGATTTTATAATAACAACATCACTCAAAAACTAATCGAAAATGATGAGGATGATCAATTCTCTTTCGAGAATGAGCATCTAGGTCATCCAAATAATCTTCGATGATATGTTTGATATTGTGGAAAGTGTAGGACATGGCCCACTGAAAAGTCGTTCTAGCATTTTTATGGCCAGAAGGCATCTTTTTGTATGCAAAAGTACCCCAGGGGCAGATAAAAGTTGCCTTATGCAGATCTTCAGGATAGATAGTAGTTTGATTATAGCCCGAGAAACTGTCCATGAAGGAGAAAATCTAATTTCCCGCACATTCATCGATAATCCGATCAATAAACGATTTTGGGAAATTATCTTTAGGACAAGCCTTATTTAAATCCCTAAATTTTATCTTTCCTTGTTTTTTATCAACCGAGACTAAATTCGAGACCCACTTAGTGAAAGGAACGGGGTATATGAAACCCTCCTTAAGCAGCTTCTTGACCTCAGCTTTGATAGTTGCTACTTTTCTAGGGGTTATTGGCCGAATATTTTTCTGTATAGGCTTCGCATTCACGTATGTCTTGATCTCATGTTGGACTATGGATGGATCAATTCCAGGCATTTCCTCATAATACCAAGCAAACACATCATGGAACTCTTTAAAAATATTAGTATAGATTTGAATCTCTTCAGAGGAGCATTTGGATCCAATGAAAACATTCTCAATTATATTGGGATTGCTAGAGATGTTCATTGGATTAGTTTCCAAAATGATAAACATTTTACCTTCAACAAGCATCTATGTTGGACCAAAGGGTTTTAAATTGTGTGAACATCACCAGTCAATGAAGGACTAGACGAACTTGATTCTACTTCACACAAGTCTCGAAGAAAATATGATTGATGATGCAAATCATCCCATGGTCTGTCTACATCCGTCATTGCTTCTAGGATTGCTTCCTTAGATGGTAAAACAATATCAAGGCAATCCATAGAAGAAGTAGAGTCAAGAGTCCAAGTCGGAGCCACATCTCCATCCATATCCTCCAGTGAAAGAGGATTAGGATCGGAATCTATAGTGTTAACTATAAATTGATAAGCAATTTTAGCTGCAGACATGGGATATGCCATTCCACCCACTTTCCCTTCTTCTAAGGTGGTGGTAGAAGAGGGTAAGGGCCAAGTATCTAAAAAATAATGAGTTCTGAAGAACTCTCTTTAAGAACGGGACTTTGGATGATGAAATGGAATTTATTCGAGCAATACGAGAAGGAATATCAAAAATACCCATCAATGAGGAATACATTTTGACTCCTAAATTCTCAACAGGCTGCTTGGAATTCTTCAAAATAGGAACGGTTGAATCAGAAGAGGCATTGGATTCTTTTGGAGAATACTCCATCTGATCAACAGTAACAATTCTCCCTTCATGGGAAAAACATAGGATGGAAAATAACGATGATACAATGGCATCCATTTCATAAATCCAATTTCATCCCAATAGAAGATTATAATCCAAATTTGCATCGACTATTTCTACCTCAATATTAACCACCTTGCCCCCAACACAGATGGGAAAGGATGGAATAATTCATGTGGCCTATGAGAATGAACAACAAATTCAGTCAAGAGAGTAGGTGAATGAACAGCTGAGGAGATCTGATAGCTTTCCAACACGCAATACACATGACACATGTGGAAGCTCCCTCATCAACTACAGTTCGAAAGATATTGATATTTTGATATGTAGATTCAATCTAGAAATCCATTTGATGAGGTCATCTCTTCTTAATATTTGATATGTCAAATGTAACAATAAGAGAGTTTTTTGGATCTATCACCCCAATCGGAGTGAGCAACACACTCCTTTGTGATGGACACAACTAGATTACCTCTAATGCAGACATCGTACAAGGATTTTGAGCCATATATTCAAAAATGGAGTAGTTATGGGCAGCCTTGGCATTAGGGTTAATCGTTGAACGTTTTGCAGAGCCTTTCAGCATCTGAGGTATAGACTCAACTACGGGCCTCTCAATATGGAGTGCCTCTGGAACATAGGGAGCGGCCTTAGCCTTAGAGGATTCTCATTCACCATAATCATGTGATCTTGTAGCAACATCAACATGAGAACTCATCATATATACATTTGATGGATTTTCCCTTTCCTGGTTCCCCCTGTGGGGTTTCTAGTATTAGCATTTGCGCCAGCAGACATTTGCTGCCCTTGGGGAAAAGGGTTAGTTAGAACAACATGGGAACTAGAAGAACCTTGTTGCACTAACAAGCATTAAGCATCCTGAATCTTAGGGAAAAGATGAGTTAAATGGTCTCCATTACACAATTTGCAAGGAAACTTAACTTTCTTTTTGGACTCCTTTTTACCCTCCCCATTATTATTACTGGGTTTGTTCACATTACCCTTCCCATCCTTATCTTTTTTCTTACCTCATCCCTTTTTCTTCCCATCATATTGTTGATTTCCTTTTTTGGATTGTAGATTACTGTGGTGTGGTTTCTGAGAGGAATTTGGATTTTCCACAGTGTTCATCTTTACATTGGTCGACGTTTCGAGTCTAGAACAAGACTCATCATCGGGACTGATTTACGGAGAAAAGAAAAGCATAGAAAAAGGTTTAAGATAAATATGCAATAGGTTTGTTGTAAAGACTGTTTGGCCGACCAAATGACTGTTAATATTATTATTTACCATTATTTTAGTTAATTTCTGAATTAATATCATTTTATGTTCACTGAATATATTACTATTACTTTGTTCTTATTATTATTTTTATTAATTATCTTATAA
This sequence comes from Pinus taeda, assembly GCA_000404065.3. NCBI lineage: Eukaryota > Viridiplantae > Streptophyta > Pinopsida > Pinales > Pinaceae > Pinus > Pinus taeda. The sequence continues at coordinate 182,468 of APFE030841634.1, read as the reverse complement.
TTTTTACTTGTTATATTATGATAATTCTTTATTTATGATTGCTCATGTTAATGTTTAAGTTTAATTAACTTATTATTTAGTTTTATGTTATTATTTATATAATAAGTTTGTTATTATTAATCTAAAATTAAATTGTGAGATTGTTTATATGTTATTTGTTTGAATTAATTAATAAGTTTTATTACCATATGTAATTTATTTATAATACTTCATTATTGTGTAAGTAATTTGTAATTAGTTAATAAAAGGTCTACAATATCATTGATATATTAAGATTATTCTATTGTTAATTTATTAATTAAATAGAAATGTGGGATGAGTTATGAGATATTTTATTTAATAGATTAAATTAATCAATAAGCTTTATTCTAATAATTACCAATATATTATGTTATTCATTTATAATTTCTAATAATTCTAATAATTACCATTATATTATGTTATTCATTTATAATTTCTAATGTCTTATGTAATTAATTTTTAGAGGTTCATATTATCATTAATATGCCGAGTATATTATGTTGCTACTTCATTAAAATTAAATTGAGAACTTAGTAATATGTTATTTAATTAATCGATTAAATTAGTTACTAAGCCTATTATTAATTTATTAATTCTATTGATTTATAAATTATTTATATACTATGTTTATCATGCTAATTTATTATGTTTATTTATTGATTTATATTATTAATTTAATTTGTTATGTTGCTAATTTATTAACATTGAAGAGAGAAATTCTTTATGTGTTATTTTATTGATGATTAAATTAGATACTAAGCTCTATGTTTAACTTAGTACCAAGAATTTTTGGAGAACTTATGTTATATGTATATGCCCTTAATGCTCATAAGGTTTTTTTATATTATCTATGTATGATTTAAATACAATGGGAATAGTATTATGCTGTTAATTCAATTAATATATTTTTAATTAAAGGTAATATTATTTGGAGCTTTTACGAGATTAAGGATAAATGATTAGGCATGATTTATCCTTGACTAAAGAAGAGCTAAAAGGTCAAAACTCTTCAGGTTCTAAAGGGAGCCCTGACTAAGAGAGGAACAACCAAGATGAGGAAGAGAGAGGGAGAAGGAGAAGGAAGGGAGAGATGCATTATTAGTGGGGGGTGAGCAAAGAGTTCCAATTTTTGCTAATTTCCAAGCCTCCATCCCTATTAAGGTTGCGTGGGTGTTTTATGATTTCAATAGCTTCTCTAACTTTTTGCTTGAAATGGTGATCTTCATTGGCATTGACTTTAGCGTCCTCAAGGAATATATGGTGATTAGTTTTACCTACATGCTCAACCAAGGCCGAAGAGCGGGTTCTTTCGTTACGTATATCTGCACTATGCTCTTTGAGCCTAATCCTCACAGACCTACCTGTTTCCCCTATATATTGCTCCCCGCATGAGCAATTGATGATATACACCCCTTTTTGTTGAAGCTGCTCTTGGCTATCCTTTACTAATTTCATTCTTTGTTTGATGGTTGACTAGGGTTTGAAAGCAGTCTTTATATCTTTCTTTTTGAGGATTTTAGCTATCTTGTCAGTGACCCCTTGAATGTATGGAAGGTAGGCATTGGAAGTCAAGGGGTCTCTCATCTTGTTTTTATTATTTTCAGATTTGGCCTTTTGAATGGCCTTGAATATGCTTTTATTGTTGTATCCTAAGTTGGAAAATGTTCTTTTTAGGTAAGTAATCTCCTCTTCAGTATGGTTTTCATCTGAGATTCTACAAGCTCTAGTGAAGAGGGTTTGCAGCACCCCCATCTTTTGAGCTGGGTGGTGGTGTGAATCAGCATGCAGGTAGTTGTCGATATGAACTTTCTTTCTAAATACTTTATGACCTATTGAACCATCATTTCTTCTTATGAGGAGAATGTCTAAGAATGGTATGCAATTATTCTCTTCTATCTCCATTGTAAATTTGATGTCTTCAGATATGCTATTAAGATGGTTTAAAAACTTATTAAGTTCATTATCACCATGAGGCCAGTTGACACTGGTGTCATCTACAAACCTAACCCAAGATTTAGGTTTTAATGGGTATGTATCCAGAGCCTTCTTCTCGAATTTTTCCATGAAGAGATTTGCTACGATCGGTGAAAGAGGTGATCCCATAGCAACACCCGAACTTTGTTCAAATATTTCACCTTGGAAGGAGAAGAGGGTGGAGCGAAGACAAATTTCAGCTAATTTTGCAGTTTGGGGGTCTGCCACTTCTTTAACCACTTGAATCGCTTCATCTAGGGGGATTTTGGTGAAGAGCTGGACTATGTCAAAACTAACGATTTTATCTCCGGGATCTAATTTAGTGTTTTTAATGAATTTGACAAATTGATTGGAATCTTTAATGTAAGAGCTAGTCTTGCCAACTAGCGGGGATAAAATGCTAGCAACATATTTTGCTAACTCATAAGTGGGTGACCCTATAGTGTTGACTATAGGTCTTAAGGGGACTTCTTTTTTATGTATTTTAGGGGCTCCATAAATACGAGGTGTGATTTCACTATTAAGGGTTAGTCTCTTTTTTAGTTCATCGTCAAGATTGGTTTCTTTAATGGCTTTCTTTACCATGTTCGTGATTTTGGAGATGGGGTTTTTCTCTAATTTCTTGTAGCTACCACTATTATATAAGTGGTATTTCATTTTACTAATGTTATCCTCATAATTCATTATGACAGTGGCGCCGCCTTTGTCAGCCTTCAAGATTACAATGTCATTATTATTTCTAAGACTTCTTATGGCTTTTAGCTGCTCAAGGTTTAGGTTTCTTCTAGGAGGTTTGGCTTTTCTCAGGATAACGGCACACTCTTGTCTAATGAGTTCTTTATCTTCATCTTTAAGCGTCCTGATTCCATCTTCTAAGCTGCAAATGATTTCTTCATTGGGGATTTTGTTAGGGGCCAGGGAAAAATTTAGACCTTTGTTAAGGACCTCTGCTTCTTCCTTTTTGAGATCATACGAGGAGATATTAACCACTTTCTTGTTCATAGTTATAGAATCCAAGTTATCAATTATAGTGTTAGTTTTTATTCTATAGTTATCTGTCTTATTATTTTGAATAGTGTTGCTTTCTATATCTAACTTATCTACCTTATCATTAATATTAGGATTATTAACTACCAACATATCTTTGTTATTAATAGAGATGTTATCAGTTACATACCTGAGAGGAGGGGCACTCCACATGCTATCTGCTACAATTTCTGCTGCGTTATTGAGAATGTCTGCGTTGTTCCTGCACAGAGATTCGGTGTTCACACCAGCTGCTTGATCCATGTTTTCAATTTCTACGCTGGGCCTTGTCTTTGTTTTGCTGTGGTTATGAGGAGGGGCGCTCCACCTGCTATCTGCTCCGATTTCCGATGTGTTGTCTGCGTTGTTCCAGCACAGAAAATTGGTGTTCAAACCAGCATTTTCATCTGTTACTGCGCTGGACTTTGTTTTATCTTCACTGTGGTTATGATGAGGAGTGTTCCACCTACTATCTGCTCCAATTTCCGATGTGTTGTCTGGGTTGTTCCAGCACAGAAATTCGGTGTTCAAACCAGCGCTTTCATCTGTTACTGCGCTAGACTTTGTTTTATCTTCGCTGTGGTTATGAGGAGGAGCATTCCACCTGCTAGATGTTTCATCGTTGGAGATCTGGGGACTGCGCAGAGCTACTTTTGATTCCTGTTCGTTGGAGAAGATTCGACAGTGTTAATATTTGAAGGTTGAGAAGGCATATGCACTAACAGTGATGCCTGAATCGAAGAAGTAGTTTGTAAAGACAATTGTTGCAATTGACTAAGTAGGTTAGCTGTGCTATTATCGATCGATATGATTATCCCGTCGGCATAGGGACCTGGCTTCAATTTGGCAAAATCGATCTTGGATCGAGGAGCATCAGGAAAAATCTTTTCAAGAATCCCAGACTGATTATAGATAGTTCCAACTGTTGGGTTACAAAGATAGCTTTTTCTTCGGTGAATACCCCAAAGAGTGATACATCCTTATAAATTTCTGGTTGTATAGATTTTAAAAACCCTTCGAGAATGAATTCATTAGGAATATAATCTTTGATGAGCCTCTTCCTTCTCCACCATTCCTGAATATGATCAGAAACGTGAGTTGCCTTGTCCTGTTGGAAACTAGCCAATAACTTAGTTCCAACATCATATCAAACAGGCAACTGAAAATGGTTCAAAAACATAGTAGCTAGTTCACCAAATGAATCGAAGGTACCCCCATTAATCTCTATATACCATTTAGCGCATTTTTAGTTAAGGTGTGTTGGAACAATCTCAACTTGATTGAATCGTCAATTAGGGAGTTAGATGAACACCATAAATGGAATGTTCTTATATGGTCAGTCGGATCCTCCCTAGACTTTCCTTCAAATTTTGGAATATCTTATGGAAGTTTGGTGGGAACGGGTGGCCAAGCATGATTATATCGGATGGGATCGTTCATCAATTTTGAGAGATCTGGCAAATTTAGGGTTGCCAAGAATGGTAACTGCGGAGGATATTGAGAATTCCACCCACTATCAGAAGGATTCCTAACATTTTGAAAAGAATATCTTGGATTTGTAGAGGTACCAAGTTGTCAAGGATTGTTTGTAGAAGAAACTTAACCGTAAGGAAAACATTGTGGTCCAAAAAAAATTAGAGTTTGACCTAATCCTATCGAAAAGTTACCATAACCAGGAATATTTCCCCCAAGCAAAGTATTAAAAGGAAAGGAGAGACCTTGGTCAGGGTTCCATGCATTTGTGAAGGGATAATAAGCCTGAAAGGAAATTATGGAGGAGTAAGGCATGTTCCCTTGTTGACCAAAATAAAATTAATTCCCGGTTCCCAAACCACTAAAAGCAGTGTTAGTCCATCCTTTAAAATGATTATAACTTTGACCTTGAGCGAAAAAAGAGAGAGATCCTAAAGAAGGATTAAAATGAGGTATATGACCACTTCCAAAAGGAAAACCCTGAAAAGAGGTTGAACCACTAGCCATCGAATTCATAGTTGTGGAAACAACATATGGGATGGATAGAGGAACTGAGGGAATTGCACTAGAAGTCATCCCAAAGGGGAAGGAACTAGTGTGGGAAGCAAAATCTTGGGTGCCCCCACTCGAAGATGGAATGGAGGTAGAGCCAAAAATTGCAGTACTAGAAGTGATAGTAGATATAAAAATAGTACCTCCTCCTTGAACTCAAAGAGGAGTATGCTCACTAGTAGCACTCATAGCTGGATTCTTGCTCCGAGCAGTGGTCATCGAAGGGAAAGGATGATAAAAACCAAGGCTTGCCATCTTACAAGTCGGGGTCCCAACATATAATAAAATGTCTAGATAATTAGGAGGAAGAGGTGAAGAAGGAGTCACAAGGGACTCAGGAATCTCTTCGACCTCGACTTTGTCTTCCTAATAGAAGAGAACCCTAGAAAGGATAAGAGTATCACTATCCAAATCACGACTTGCACTAGGTCTACCCTATGAAACTATAGCTTGATGTGGAAGATAAATCTCTAATGCATTCGCTGCAATTGATTGAAAATCACCAGTAGAATTTCTCCTACGCCTTCTAGAAGAAGGCTTGACACTTGTAGGTGAGAGCCCGCGAAGCCTCTTGGACTGAAAAACTCGTCAATCATCCACTTTTAATTATTATGAGAACCTGTAAAGACTCAAAGAATTATAAAGCTATGGAAATCTAGGAGCAAAGAGCACTCACTGAAATGTCCCTAAAGATACAATCAATCAAACTACTTTCAAGTATTTCCGCTTTGGGTGATTAGGAATGGACACCAAAATATGAGAAAGCCAAGTAAAGGACCTTTCAAAGATAGTTTGGGATAATGATAGCCCAAGCCTACCAGTGAAGGTAACAGAAGCGGTTACACTGACCTCCAATCAAAATCATTTGTGAGTGCAAGTACCCAAGCTTCGCAAGGGCACCCTCCATAAGTACTAATGAGAGTGATACAATGCCTGCCTTAGGTACCACGGGTATTCTCCTCCACAGTCACCTATGTGGTCCCTAGGAAAGGCAGCTAAGGTCACCATTTTGTATCAGCAGCTAGGTGGAACATTCTTTGGTCAAGATCCAACAAATCAGAGAGGTGTTATCTCTCTTCCCTGCCTTCACTTGCCCTCGTGCTTAACTCTCAAAAGAGAAGAGCTTTCCCAAAAAACTTTCATGACACTGGATTTCACTCTTTTAATCAACTTCTATGTTTAATTTCATAGTGGCCTTGGAGATTTAACTCTCCACTCACCTATTCCAAGGCCCTAATATGACCTATACTATTTGATGTTACTATGACAAATAAAAAATTCTAGTTCATTTTAAATTTTAGCACTTGATTTTAATGGATTTTCTTAGTTCAGGGGTAAAATGGAAGTGCATCTTTATGATGTTATGGATGAAAAAAGAAATCAATAGAAAACCTGGATACATGTATATGCAACTTTTTTTCTTCGGCGAAAGAGATTTCTACTAGGTTCTACGAACAAACTATGAAAGAAAAACTTATTTTTTCTTTTTCAAAACACACACTCACATGCTCAAAATCTACAAAAAAAAATGAAAATTCTTACAATGCAACTATCCTAATGAAAACTAAATGCTTAATGCAATATTCTAAGGACTACTTTTAAAGCAAGCAAATGTGTTTCTCAAAATGATCAAGAGGCAACAACTTGACAAAAAGAAGAACAAATTCAAACTCAAACTCTTCCCAAAATCAAGCGAATTCAACCTAATGAAAAGATTTCATGCTTTCTCAAAATGATAAGAAGACCAAAAACAAAACCAAAAAGGAAAAGAAAGGCAACAACATATGTTTTTATCTTTTTTCTTTTTAAGGACACAAAGAGTTATTGAGAAAACAAAATCTACCAAAGGATTCAGGATCAAACTCAAGCATAAAAAACCTCAAATTTCACAAGCCACAGAAATCATAAGCATAATAAGACTTAAAGTGGAAATAGGCTACAAACTCAAACAAAATGATCTGAATAGCAGCATAAAAACTCTAGAAAACAAGAAATATTCCAAGAATACCAAGAAAACTTTCAAGATTGCAAGAAAGACTTTCTCAAAAACCAAGAAAAAACCAAATATGTCAACTTTAAATAAAGCATGACAAAGAAATGTAAGGGTTGTGTTATAAGTGAATTGAAATTAATTCTCTATTCCGAAGGCTCATAACAGCCAAGAACTTCATTGATAATCCTTGAACCCAAAAACAGAAACCAACACTTTACCAGAAAGCAAACCCTAGGTTGACTAGGTCTTTTCACAAAGAGAGACAAGAAACTGAAAATTTGCAAGAAGTGAGACTTTTTGAGGAAATCAATGACTAAACAGAAGCAAGAAAAATCAGGCAAAACACTTTACTGGACTCAACATTGGAAAAAATCATTCAAAACCAAGCATACGTGACCGTGTAGTGACAGACCCGCGTGTAAACGCCACTGTTCTCAAGGAAACACGTGTATATGTGTGCTTGAGAAATAAGTGTGTTTCTTTGGACAAAAGCATGTGTATACATGCATGTGTAAACTAAAATTTGTGCATAGAAAATTCAGTAAAGAAAAATAAAAAAAATTAGGTCTTATCCAGAAGATCATACTTTTTGTACAAGTTACAGACAAGTCAAAGATACTAGAAAAACAAGAAACCAAACAAGAAGGCTCGAATCAAGAGAGAAATAACCCAAACTAGGAAATACTATAAGTATTCCCCAGTGGAGTCACCAATTCTGTTACGGGAGTAATACACCCTAGGGTATGGGTTGAGCAACCCAATAGAGTGAAGGGCATACACCAACAAGAAGCAACCAAACAAGCAATCCTAATACTTAAACTACTAAAATAGGAAGAAGAGATAGTACTTGAAGGTCCTAAGTTTGAGGTCATTCCCGTAGGGTCCAAACCCTTTACTTCCTCCAATGCTTCAAAACTTGCAACTCATTCAAGAAAATCATATATACTAGCATTAGTTCAAAGCATGTTCATGATATAGATGTTAGATCATATAAGCATATAAGAATAAAACATGAAATCATACATCATTGGATTATAACATGAATTAAGGAATTAAGATCATAACATCAGGAATGAGATAGATCATATTTATTCATGACTGCAAAAGGAATGTGGAAGAATACAACCTGATTCATCCACATCTCCAAGTGAAACCTTCATTTGGAACTGTCCAGCCCAAGCCTCAACAATCCTCTTTCAAATGCATACACATGGATTCCATATAAAGGAGATGGAAATCTCTATGAGGAAACAAGGGTTTCCTATAGCTAGGAGTGCAAGAGGCATAGGGATAAATCATACTTGATTAGGGACTAATTGGATATAATGTCAATATCTTATCTTTCTCTCCCCTTAAGCCTTCCCCATGAGGTGTATTTATATAACCTCAAACATTTTTTTCAATTTGGATATAGTTCAGCCATGAGCTCCTATAGGTAGGCTTCCAGTGTAACCCAGAAATTCCACCAAAAAAATATGGATTTTATATTTTTTTCATATTTTAAATCATATATGTCGGTTGGGTATAGTTGAACCCGTGTGTGCACACATTTTTGGAAGGGCAGAGTCGCGTATGGAATTTAAAATAATGTTTTTTAATTATTGGACCAAGTTAGAAGGGAAAGGCTTCCCAAGGCCATGATGCAGAGCATCAAGTATATAAAGGTGATAAATGATGCTATAACACTAACCACCAGCTTAGAATCCCTATAGACAGTTATTCTTCTAGCTCCTGATTTCTTCAAATTTCGCAAACCCAAAATAAGAGCTTCATATTCCGCTACATTGTTAGTATAATCAAAATCTAACTTGTAGGAACATAATTTTTTCTTACCAACCTTTGGGTTGATTATCCATATCCTCACACCAACACCTTCTCTGCTTGCTGCTCCGTCGAAATGCATGGTCCAAACACATTGTTTTTTCTGCTCTTTTTTACCCTTTTTACCCTTCAAACTTTCAAATTTCTCATGGACAGTTTGGTTGCTTTCTTCCTCATCTTTGTTGTTGTCATATTCCTCCATTTCATGATTGTCTTCATCATAATTTTTCTCTTTTTTTTCTTCTTCCGAAATTTCCGGAATAATTGATTTTATGTCGTTGTCTTTTTCAGGATATTTGCCCAAAATTTCCAAATTCTGAGCATTGTCCCTTTCCTCTTCCACATCTAAAATAGTCTCTTCATCATTAGTACAATCTGAATTGAACAACACAAATGAGTCCAAATCAGAGTGAACAACATACACCAGATGATTCACAGGTTTAGCCTTACTACTAAACATGTATTGCATGAGCGATTCCTTGCATAACCTTCTCAACTGACCTCCAAAAACTGGAATTGTGATGTAGGACATATCTGTTTGTAATTCTATGTTCAACTTTTCCATTCAGGATCTAGACAAAAGCATACCATACCTAGGATTTATATCTGCCAACACAATATCCATAACCATACACTTTGAAGGAATTTGAGTTAAGAACATCACAGACACTTCACCTTACTGGAATCAAATAAATAAAGGTCCTTGTATGGTCTTGTAATATTTAAACCTAATCTATCCATGATTACTTTCAGCATTAGATTGTGTGAAGCTCCAGATTCTAGCATAGAATTATGTAGAATTTTCTCATGCACATTCAAACTAATATAGAAAGGAGGAACATCCCCATCTTGCCCTTTGCCATCAATCTTTGGTCCAAAAATAATAGCTAGATGATCATCGCTCTATTGACTGTGTCAGAGGATTTGTCTACTCTAAGTGCCTTTAAAATTTGAGACTTATATTGATTGTTCTTTACCAATTCACCAAGAGGAATGGATATCTTTAATTTAGCAATTTCAACTCCAAGGTTAAAGGGATTTGATACCTTTTCAACTTCTTTATAGGAAGCTTCCATATTTTCTACGGCATCTTTAAATGTATCTTCCTTTCTCTATAATATAGTGACAGTAGGTTCCTTTCTTTGGGCACTTGTGCTAGGGACATCTTTCCTTTGCATACTTGTACTAGGGACATCCTTCTTTACATTAGTAGCTTCCATTTCTTTCTGTGTTGTACTATTGATTGGTATTTCTTTCTTTGTTGTATTGTTTCCCACAATTATGTTCCTCAAATTATATTCTCGTTGCACTTGCATGATGGAATTTTGATATCCCTTCCTATATTCCTTAGATTTACTCATTAACACGTCATTTTGAGACTAAGCAAACAATAAATTCTTCATCCTCTCCTCATGCTCTTCATCTTATTTAGTCAAGTATTGTTGTGGGATAAACTCCCCTAGGGTCTTGGGTGAACACCCTAGCAGACTGAAGGTTATCTATGCAAAGAAACACACACTCCATGCAATCATAATGCTACTATAAGCAAACTCTATGATAGGGGGCGTACCTGAGGTCCTACGTTTGAGAAGAGCCTTCCAAGGTCCAAACCCTTCTTGGAGTTCCTTTGCTCCTTTGACCTGCAAAACAATCAATTCAAGAAAGTACAGCAGTATATGGACTAAACATCATAAAGAAACCATCTTCATATTATAAGGAAAAGTAGTTAGTTATGCAATTAAACAACCGATCACATATGAATCATAACATGAATATCATAACATGAAGAAGATCTATATCAGGAACAAAGACATGTGTTTCTTTTATTATAGACAAAGAAAGTATAGAAAAGGAACAATTTCACCTGAGTCGTCCTTTCACAGGCTCCAAGCGGAACCGTCTCCCGGATTCGTCTAGTCTCAAGCCTTTAACAAACTCCTTCCACGACTTACTCCATGATCTCTCAAGTAGTATGAAATCATCAACACACACAAGGAAACAAGGGTTTTCTGTAGGATGGGGGAAGTGCAGAAGGCACAAGGATCTTCAGACCTGGTCAAGGAAATCTCAGCATAGCAATCTTTCTCTCTCTTCTCTCCTCTCCTTGGCCTTCCCATAGAAGCCTTTTTATACTTCTCCCAAAGTAGTTTTTTAGTTGGGAATTCGTTGGGAACAATTGGGCCACGGGCACTTACAGGTGATCAACAGGTAAAACCCGTGATCTCCACCCGAAATTAAGGAGATTTATTTTTTTTAAGTGTTTTTATACATATATGTGGGTTGGGTATACACAGACCCGTGTATACACGCGTTTAGCTCAAGGCAATGTCGCATATAGGGAAAAAACACTGTTTTTTTAAATTTGGGACCAGGTCTGGGAGGGGTTGCCCTAGGCCATGAGTACAGCATCAAAAACCTCAAGAGTGAGATTTGGAGCTATAACAGATGCCCCCTAATATATGAGGTCAAAAGGGGTACATGATGGCCGAAATGTATTAAGCAAGTTCATGGAAAGGAAATTTGTCGAAAACTGAGAAGGACTGCACCAGAATTCAGCCAGCCAAGCCACAAAAGGAGATCAGAAAGAAACACCATCTGAGGTAGGCATACCCATGCTCAGAGAAAATACAGCATGTCCACACATCAAGTAGAAGCAGATACACCAAGTATACAAGTATAAATAACTGGAAAATACATAATGGATCATCTGATCATGATCGAACAAATACATGTCTGAATGTCACATATAAGAATGTCAATGATGCTGAAAGATGAAGTGGATCACTGATATCAAAGACTAATCCCAAAAAGTACCAACTGAACATGATGGAATAAGATGGTACTACACTGCAAATTCAAGTGCCAGCATATAAAATGTCACCACGAATCACTGCAACATATAAGGTGAAGTGGTATCTACTAGCAGCAACATGAGCAACTGTCAAGTGACCCAACGAATGCTGACACAACTTGAGGTCGTCACCGACCACCGTGGTACATTTCTACAGCATGGGAATAAATGATCTGAAGTCGACCATGTGAGAAATTGTGTGATTACCAGTCATTAATGTATACCGTTAACAAATGCGAGACTACTCACCGATAATGATAATGAGCGTCAAGGTACCCAGTACAATCCAACAAATATGAATAGATGAGCTGGAGTCGAACACCTGTAAGAATATATCAATCAGGAGACAATGATGGTTTCCCACTGTCAATAGCGAAGGATCTGCCACTAATGACTGCAAACCCCAAGGTACTGCGAAATGAACTCTAGATCTCTGCCCCAGAGCAATGAGTCGAAGTCGATAGGGAAAGATCTGCTAGAAGGAAGGCATTAAGGCATCCTCCATCAATCTAGCGCCAGTGTAACCCGTAGGCCAATAATGTGGAAGGAATCAGATGAAAAAGATGTAGTAACCCAACCGAAGTATGTTTCTGGCGTACACAAGATGTGGCTAGCACATGGCAGAAACCCTCTGAACCAACCAATAATGAAAGCTGACCCAGAGGCAAGGTATCCACCAATAGGGTCAAATGGAAACCAAGGTACTGCACGAATCCCAATGTGTGATAATGTAAGCTGACGTTGAACACAAGGGAAACCACTCAGTCAAAGACCCATGATACTGATCAATGCTGAGCACAAGGTAACCTATCAATAATGAAAATAGGGCCAGGGTGTAGCTCTAGGCCTGCCCTCAGAGCAAGATGTCGTCGTCGATAAGGACAAGACCTGCCGGCAAGAAGTCAATGGGGACCTTCTCAAACCAACACGAGTAAAGGACCAATATAACTGATGTGATGGAAGACATGACACTGACAACCGGGATGGCCGACTGAAAAATGAGTCAAGAGACACCGCAGAGAGGCCGCCTCAGGCTAACTTCCCTTGAACAAAAGCACGACTCAATGTGACTATGGCAGCGTATAATGAATCCGTATAAGTTCGTTATGCAGGAGGCATGAACGAACCCTCCATATGATTGGAAGAGGTAACCAATCGGGGGAGAACTGACTCGATAACAATGGTTATGGTAAACCTAAGTCAAGCTAAATCCCACCCATGTGGAGGAGACTTGGTTTTGAGTGCTTTGTTCAAGGGCGACACGACTGACTCTTGCTGCCAATAATAAGTGGAAATACTGTCCCGTTCCCACTCTTTTTGAAATATTTAATTTTTTTGTCTTTTTCTGTTAAGCTCGAAAAAGAATAAAAGAATGCTATGGTATAATGGACAAGGACGAGTGTCGGTGAAACAGATGATCTAGTTCCTGGGAAGGGAACTTTCCTATGCTCAATGCAGGGAGGCGAAAACTGGTCGGTGACACTCAAAGGTATGTCCTTTCCATGGGTCAAGGTATGTCAAGTTGCAGTGGTTTTAAAGGTATGCAAGGTTTATTTTTGCAGACGTCATGGTCAAAAGTTGGCTTAAACACGAGTCCAGTGAAGCCGGCTCTAGGCCAAAAGGTGCAAATGGTCAACATGCAATGCAGCAGTACAACTCAACACAAAGGAGCCTATAGGGTATAAGGCCAGAACAAAGCGAAGAAGCTGAGAGGAATGAGTCTTCAACGCATAAGTCATGGCGGGACTACAGAGGACTCCCGAGCCTAAGGACAAATAATCTGCATGGGCACCAAGTGACAACAAGGTACTAACTAGGGCACCCATGATAAGGTAGGCTCTACCACACAAGTCATGATGCTTCTAAGCAATGAGAAGGTTCCGCACCATAACTTGGTGGGGTCGATCCTAAGGCCGAAATGGGAAAGGAAACTGATAAGTGCACAATGCAGGTGGAAAAACCTAACCTATATGCCAGTTTCGAGAACCAAATACCTGTCAGAACGGACCAACCATAAACTTCCAAAGGAGAAATCTTTCCAAGTTCTGTATACATAAATAAGAACACTAGACACGAAGTTAATACATCCCACATATAAACTTCATATAAAATCTTGTGTTATAGAATACAAAACTCGAAAATGCGTACCTTATATATACAATATGGTACAAGGAACCACGCAGCCTTGCGGCTTACGCATAATAGTTCTGCTGAACAAACCCCTTGCAGGGCTCGGGCCAACGACTCCTTTGGTAGTCATAACTCATGGCTTCAAAGAGTTCCTCCTGTGAAGGCAAAACAAGTTCTAAGAAATCATGAGAACTACAAGGATCAACAAAGGGAATTAAAGGGTCCCATGTCCCTATAGGAAGAATCCCTCGGTCAACTGCCGGGACCAAGTCCCAAGAAGGAGAATAATAGGTCAAAGGATCCTTCTTAGGAGCGGTTGAACATTGAGGATTCAACGCCACATAATTGACCCGTGGCGGGGTAGAGTCTACTTGAACACTTGGAACAAACCAAGGGGCATTCTACAGTAAAGTCGAATTAGGGTGGTGATTATCAGATGCAAGCTGATCAATAGTGACAATATTCCCGTTATGAGGAAAGCACATTACTCGAAAGAGTGAAGACACCACAGCGTTCATAGCATAGACATAATCACGCCCAAGTAGCATATTAAAGTCTAAAGGGCTATCGACCACCATCATATCGATTAAGACAGTCTTCCCACCTAAAGTGATAGGCAATTGAGGAAGAACACCCATAGATTCACCAGGTCTTCTATCATAGGCTAACAACTGACTCTGAGCTGTCAACAACTTTGGGGAACCCAAAGCTTTCCAAGCCAAAGAGGATATAATACTCGTAGAGGATCCTTCATCCACCGTACATCGATAGACACTTTTGGAATTAACTCTGACCTTTATTTGAAAAGGTGCAGCGGAAGGAAGAGGAGGCTCGACAAGGCTATCCCAATCAAAGGAAACACTCTTGGAACTTGGAGGGGGAACATTCGAAGAAACTGGAATGCCTCCTATACTAGAAGACTCTGTACTAGAAATTAAGCAGACTCTTTTTTTAGGCGCTTCACCCCCCAAAAGAGGAGTGTAATCAGCCAACGATTGCACTGGCTCAGCCACATGATCAACCAATGGTTGATGGGATTGACTAGAAACCATATCATATCTAGGAGTAGAAGAACTTTCAGACACGGACCATACCCTTTGAACCTCTGGAATACCAGGGCATAAATGAGTAAGATGGTCTCCCTTGCATATCTTACAAGGGAACTTAGGTTTCAAACTTCTACGTCCAGGTTTCTTATCAACCTCCTTTCCGCCAACATGACTAGCAGTGGTTTGCGGAGAGTCTTGAACATGACATGCAGAGGTCGGTGACTCTTTGCTAGTATGACTTGCAGTGACTAGACTCATGCCCCCAGCATGACTTGCAGCGGCTGAAGACTCATCTCCAACATGACTGGCAGAGGTTGAGGATGAAGTGCTAGTATGACTTGCAGTGACTAGACTTGTGCCCCCAGCGTGACTTGCAGTGGCTGAAGGTCCATCTCCAACATGACTGGCAGAGGTTGAAGATGAAGTGCTAGTATGACTTGCAGTGACTAGACTTGTGCCCCCAGCGTGACTTGCAGTGGCTGAAGGTCCATCTCCAACATGACTAGCAGAGGTTGAAGATGAAGTGCTAGTATGACTTGCAGTGACTAGACTTGTGCCCCCAGCATGACTTGCAGCGGCTGAAGGTCCATCTCCAACATGACTAGCAGAGGTTGAAGATGAAGTGCTAGTATGACTTGCAGTGACTAGACTTGTGCCCCCAGCATGACTTGCAGCGGCTGAAGGTCCATCTCCGACATGACTAGCAGAGGTTGAAGACTCATCTCCAACTTGACTGGCAGAGGTTGAAGATGAAGTGCTAGTGTTATTCTTCTTCTTTGACTTCCTCTTTCTCCTCTTCTTAGATTTTTTGTTACAAGGAGGAGAAGAAGGAATCCCAGATTTCTCTTTGAAAGAAGATGATCAATTAGCACCCATGTGATGCCCTTGAAATAAAGCATTCAACTGAGAGGCTTCAAGAGCATTTGGAATATTCGGAGTGGACCACAACCAAACGGGTAGTCCAATGTTCAACCCAGGAATATTCAAAGTGGCCATCAAGGGAGTACCAACGTTTCCAAAGAAAGGAAAAGCACAAGGATCCCCTTTTGGAAGGGTATCTTGGTTGGTTTCCACAGGAATATTGGCCATGTCTAACTGATTCTCAAACCCTTCCCTTGGGGGAATGTAGAAATGACTTTTCAAGGAATATAAACACACAATCAAGACCTTTTGCCCTTGAGGAGGCAACTCCACTACTTCCGAAAGAAGGACCAAAAGTCTTTCAAGATCGGCAGAGTGGTAAGCCAGTCACTTAGAACACAAAGTCCAAACGTGACTAGACAAAAATACCTAAAGCCAACTATATACAAGGAGCAAAGAGCACTCACTATAAAGTCCCTAAAAGAAGTTAGCCAGTCAAAACAACTTCCAAGTATTTCCGCTCCGGGTGATGAGGACCGGACAACAAAATACAAGAAAGTGGAGTAAGGGGCCTTCCGAAGATAGTCTGGGATAATGACGGCCCAGTCCTATCAGCGAAGGTAACAGAGGAAGTTACGCTGACCTCCTAACAACAGCCTGCTCCGGTGCAAGCCCCCAAGCTTCGCAAGGGTGCCCTCCAGTAGTACCGTTGAAAGTGATACAACGTCGACCTCAGGTGCCACGGGATTCCCCTCCGCAGCCACCTATGTAGTTCCCTAGGAGTGGCAACTAAGGACACCAACTCGTCACAGAAGCCAGGCAGAACAGTCTTGAGGTAAGTTCGGACAAGTAGGAGAGGGGGTATCTCTCTTCCC
>APFE030841634.1:99228-154069 GCA_000404065.3 Pinus taeda | reverse complement strand
TTTTTGTTGCTTATTTCGTCTAAGCACTAAAAGCAAGATGAAGACAAACAAATAGGCACTTTCACTCAACAAAAAGGAAAACTCAATCAAAACAAAGTTCAAGAAAGAAAAACAAAGTTTCAAGAAATTTCCTTCAAAAGAAACTCAAAAACGACTTTTCAAAAATGCTCTAACAAGACTGAAAATTGATGACCAAAAAAAAATAGGCAATGAAGCACTTTGTGAGTTTACGACACAAAACAAGTGGGAACTCAACAAAAAAAAGGTGCTTTGAAATGCTTTTAACAATCAACAAGTAGCGAGATGAGCTTGGCAATGGAAACCACAGGATTGAAAAGACAACTTTCAAGAAAGCGTGAACAAATGACTTTCAGAAAGCAAGAAAAGCAGATGGTCATAAAAATAGTTCAAACATGCAAACCAAAAAGTCATTAAAACAAAACTCAACACAAAGATTGAAATCAATCTTTCTGCCCTGAATACACAGAGCAGCCAAGATTCCTTGCGAGAAACGTTGTGTGCTTAAGCAAAAATAAATTATGTTTGCAAGAAAACGAACAAGACCAACCTTTTCACAATCAGAGAGAATTCGAAACAAGACACTTGCTGTAAAACTAAAGACTGTGACAGAACAGTGGTTGTTCCAAACTGAATCAGACCAGCATACTATCTTCCAGAAACAAACAAATTTTAAAAATCTTGAAAATTAAGGATATACGTGACTGTGTTTGCACACAGAGGCGTGTATACGCGACAAGGCTTAAGGAAACTTGCGTATACGTAGGTTCACTTAAGGAAAGATGCGTATATACGCTTCTGTAAACAGAGAAACTAGCGTATAAAAAAGCTTCCAAGAAAAACAAAAAAAAGTCTAGAAAAAACTGATCAAAGCTCACAATTTAGGCACTGACTACATAGTAACAGAAGATAAACAGACAGCTGAGCCCTAATTGGCTTGAATACACCCAAACTAGGAACAACAATAGTGTTTTCAACAACGGAGTCGCCAATTCTGTTGTGGGATAAACTCCCCTAGGGTCTTGGGTGAACACCCTAGCAAACTGAAGGTTATCTATGCAAAGAAACACACATTCCATGCAATCATAATGCTACTATAAGCAAACTCTACGATAGGGGGCGTACCTGAGGTCCTACGCTTGAGAAGAGCCTTCCAAGGTCCAAACCCTTCTTAGAGTTCCTTTGCTCCTTTGACCTGCAAAACAATCAATTCAAGAAAGTACAGTAGTATATGGACTAAACATCATAAAGAAACCATCTTCATATTATAAGGAAAGGTAGTTAGTTATGCAATTAAACAACCGATCACATATGAATCATAACATGAAGAAGATCTATATCAAGAATAAGGACATGTGTTTCTTTTATTATAGACAAAGAAAGTACAGAAAAGGAACAATTTCACCTGAGTCGTCCTTTCGTAGGCTCCAAGTAGAACCGTCTCCCGGATTCGTCCAATCTCAAGCTTTTAACAAACTCCTTCCATGACTTACTCTATGATCTCTCAAGTAGTATGAAATCATCAACACACACAAGGAAACAAGGGTTTCCTGTAGGATGGGGGAAGTGCAGAAGGCATAAGGATCTTCAGACCTGGTCAGGGAAATATCAACATAGTAATCTTTCTCTCTCTTCTCTCCTCCCTTTGGCCTTCCCATAGAAGCCTTTTTATACTTCTTCCAAAGTAGTTTTTTAGTTGGGAATTCGTTGGGAACAGTTGGGCCACGGGCACTAACAGGTGATCAACAGGTAAAACCCGTGATCTCTACCCGAAATTAAGGAGATTTATTTTTTTTAAGTGTTTTTATACATATACGCGGGTTGGGTATACACAGACCCGCATATACATGCGTTTAGCTCAGGGCAATGTCGTGTATAGGGAAAAAGCACTGTTTTTTTAAATTTGGGACCAGGTCTGGAAGGAGGGGTTGCCCTAGGCCATGAGTGCAGCATCACAAACCTCAAGAGTGAGATTTGGAGCTATAACAGGTACACATCTTGTTGCCCATCACCAAAAAATAGAATTTGATCTTCCAGAAATTTCTTGTCCTCCTCTTCTTGATCTTGAGCATAATTCTGCTGAAAAGGTGGTCTTACTTGCTATTGTTGACTACTTTGGACCCTTCTTCTCCTTTAGTTTATTTAGCAATTGTGGTTGTCTTCGAAAATTTGGATTTCTGATTTGTGGACCAACCTGAGGTTCTCTATCCGTTGTCCGATTAGTTAAAGTTATTTTCTCCATAGTTTTGATCAATGTATCAAATTTAGCATCAGCAGAAGTAGCTGGATCTTCTTTTATGGTAACTCTTTTCTTTAACTTCATTTTGGATTTTTTTGCTAACAAATTAGCCTCCACACTAACTGCATTGTTTTTCATGTCCCCCAGTGTTGCCGGATTTCTTTCCCTAAGATAGTAGGCCATTTCAGGGTCAACATGCTGCTTGGTAGTAATTTCTCATGCACCATCATATTGGGGATGCCTATGACCATAATTAAGAGACAAATCATGAAGCGAAGCGAGAAAAAACAGAGGGGCATATCTCGAGCCATAACTACTAACTAATGAGTTAGGTGACTAACAAGCGGTGTGATAGAAACAACGGATGATGGAAAAACTAGATGGATAGATGTTGAAACAAATGATGAAGGACCCAGTAAATATGTAAAGATACAACCAAAACTTGAACTGACTTGAAAAGGGACTATTTTTTGGGATGAAACTGTCTTTTCAGTAGTTTTTTGGATTTTATTAACCAAAATTTTCAACTTACTAAACTGTTGAAGAATATTTTGACTGAACTCATTTTCTGGAATTGGGGTATAAGGGCTAATAACAGATGATTCCTCTAGGATCTCATGAATACAAGAGAAGGATCTGATTTTAGATAGAGGAACTTGAGAAGCAATTTTTGGTAAAGAGATATATCTTCTAAGAGGAATATTATCTGCTTGATTTTCCACCACAATCCTATCCTTCCTAAGGAATTTTTCAGGATCACAAACAATAACAGGGGGATTTGGATTAGGATTTTACCTGGTATAACTCCTTCAAGCTAGATCTTCACATATAAATTTGTAGGAAACTAATCTCACTAACAATCCAAACAATTATGAAAAATTTAGCCTATGGTGTAACTCTAAAAATGAAACAACTCCCAGGATAATTTGACTTTCGATCCCTAACAACAGTGCCAATATGTTAGCACTCCATGATTTCCTTTTAGGTTGAAGGATAAGACCACAGAGGTAACAAATAACCTCTTTGGTTTTGAGAGACTGGTATTCTCCAACTTGAGGGGTATCCCTCGACTTATGAAACTAAAGGATTCAACTATATGGCATACAGAGACTAGATCTGAAAGGGAATTTGAAAACTTTGGTTGAAGTACAAATGGTAGAAATGGTGATAACATGTGATCAATTTACCTTTTATTCACTATACTTATGCAAGTAAAATCGACATCCTCCAAAATGGATATTTAAGCATGACTTTGGACAACAGTAATAGGTTGTAGTATAAAGGAGAAAAACATAAGAAACAAATCCTTCCTATGTGTATAACAATGTTGTCATACATAAGAAGGAAAACTAGATAAAAGAAATAACATTCATGAGTATAGAACATTCCATTTGCAACTGAAATATGAAAACAGCTGTCTAGAGAAGCTTAACCATATTCCAAATCAACCAAGATAATTATACTCATAAAACAAGAAGAGACAATAGAATAAATGAGAAATAGATAAACATAACTCCAAATATTCATACCATAAGAATCCTTGCAGATAATAATCGATAACTTTCAAGTCATAAGCATTCTATCCATGAATTGATCACAATTACTCACATAAATTCTGAAAACTAATGCAAACAATGTTGAACCATCAACAACCCTTTCATATGTATTTCTGAGTTTAAATAGACATAGACAAAACATAATAAGAGTCTAAATTCGCTGCACCATTGATCCAACTGAGGATCGAATCAAAAATAAAAAGAGGAAAGATTTTTCACTGTTATAAATATTTTTCCTCTTACAATGAAAAACAAACAAAAGCCATAAAAGCTTCATAGTTTTATCTAATAAAAACTAAGTATCTCAATAAAACAAGCATATCCTCAAAACCCATCTTCGTGAACCCAATAAAGCAAAAAAAATAGGAAAAGCTAGTGTTGACTGGGTAGTGCCTGCGCAGCGACTTTTTGCTATCAAAAATGACACGTGGCTAGTTGATGAAGAGGTGATTTGGCTGCCACACCTTCTCCTCATTCCTATCTTCAAATTCTAACAAGTTTATTCCTCCCAACATATGTGCAAATGTGCAAGCATCGCTAACTCAGTGAATGCGTAGCACCTGCGCAATGCCTTTTCGAAAATTGTTTCTTAACTGACCTCCTATTCTTACCAAAATAGCATCATACAGATATAATCCGCTCCAAGAATTATTAGTACACCATTACACCAACCAAAACAGCATCTGCAACTTGAAATTTGAAAAAGAAACAAAATTTCAAACTTCAACCAAAGACCCTTTACCTCCTCTTCCTTTCTCTAGAGGTTTTGTTGGTGGAAGCTTGGTCTTTGCAGCTTGACATGTGAGATCAATTTCTTCATTAGTTAATGGAAGGCAGGTTTTTATTTAGTCATAGCTTTAGATCTCAGCCTTGGCACTCTTCTAATTGGAGGTTCTTTGGTTGCCTCCTTATACTTTCTAACAAATTGACAAGCTTTGTCCAAACTCTTTTTCATGCTCCTTAGTTTTGCATTTAGTACTAGATTCCTAGCATAGAGATTTTTACATTGTCACCTCACTAGAATGGACCATGTTACAAAATTCTTACCTCTATCAAGGGCCTTGGATGCCTCACAAACTTCTTTGTCACAATTCTCAAGAATATGATGCACAGATCTCTTGTAACTCTGATTTCCTTGTCTAAAACTCTTGGCATGTTCTTGACTTTCCTCCAACTCTTCTAGGCATCTCTGATATTCTTTCCACTGATCAAAATCTAACTTGCTAAGTGCTTGAGCCACCTTTTTCAACTTTTGTACATAAATGAGTTTTGATTTGGATGTTCTTGTTGAGGGTCCATTGGATTCCATTGGAATCTCCTTGGCTTGTTTAGCAAATCAGACATGTTTCCCCTTTCCCTTAGAAATTGTTTTTGGAGGTGACTCTGCCTTGTCATTTTCTAGTTTGGTTGTTCCCTTCAAGTCCCTATTTTTTCTTTTCAGGGATGCTCTTTTCATTTGATATTTTGAAAGTGCTTCTTTCATCCTGACCATATTAGGGTCCTCTTCCTTGTACTGTATGGTGTCTTGTTCATACTGCATTGTGTCTTCTCCTTGCTCAAATTGGATGGGTTCATCCTGCTTTACTTCTTCTCCTTTGTTGTTTTATTTTTTCTCTTCCTTTCTGTCTTCAGAAATTTCAACAATCATTTGAGAGTCTACCCCCTCCACTTTCCTCTTTTTGCTTGACCTAGTCCTAGGTCTCATCACAAACTCATCACTCTTAATTGTCTCTTCCACCTTGACCTGAAATTTGGTGGTCTACAGTGATGCCACCTAAACCTTGGTTTTTTGAATCTTTCTTTGCCCTTTGAAACCTACTTCTCACCTTGTTTGCCAAGTCTACCTTTGAACCTTTTGTTGGGTTTCACATCTTTCTCTTCAACTATCTCAGCCTTTTTGACTATGTGAGTGGCCTTCTTCTCTTTCATTTCATGAACATCTCTGTCCTCACAAG
Source organism: Pinus taeda (assembly GCA_000404065.3). NCBI lineage: Eukaryota > Viridiplantae > Streptophyta > Pinopsida > Pinales > Pinaceae > Pinus > Pinus taeda. The sequence continues at coordinate 148,301 of APFE030841634.1, read as the reverse complement.
CCTTCATTGATGAATATTCTATCTATAGCTACAAACCAATACTAGACAAGAAATCAGACCAGTAAATATTTCTCCTATCAACAACAACCTTAACCAAAATCTTTATGAGAGAGAAATGGAATAGACTAGACATATGATAATTTTTCTACATCTGAACTTTAGTTTCCATTCTTTCCAATCTTTTAAATAAGAAATAGGGAAGGTTCCTAGGTTTCTTGTCAGTAAAGTGCCATAGAAGTCTCATATGATACTAGTATACCCTGTTGAATCTACCCTCACATGTGAAATGCATCCGAATAACCGTTAAAAATTCATTGTAATGGTCCTGAAGGTAGATGGTAGGAAAGGTTCTAGCAAACTTATCACTGAACTTTGGTTTCACAAATTGTTTGATGTCTGATATATCATGTTCATCTCCTTTGAATCACTTTTCCCCTGTTGTGGGAAGACTAGTAATATCTACAATGAATTTTTCTATAATAATGATCTCTAGATTCTCTAACTTGACCTTGTTGTCATGAAGATTCAAGAAAAAAAGGCTTGCTAACCTGGTATTATGACCTACCTTCTGGATTTTCTAGTAGAATGGAATACAACCAACATTCTTGGAAGCATTCTAATGGATAGGGAGGAATTTATGAGGTTAAAGGTGTTGGGTTTGACACGTACTATATCCCCTCCCTTCTTGCTAGTAGTGGGAACCATTAACCCTAACACTAGGTAGGCTAGACTCAAACTCGATGATGGGGTACGTGTATAAACCAAAGAGTGAAAAACTCAAAGAATGTGACAACGCATACTTAGCAAGATAGGTATATGCAATCAGTGGTGACAGAACAGATTTCAACTATAAAAAATGAGCAGGCATACACTTTATTTGCACTTCACAATTTACCCTCAACAACCTAGAGCTTTGTGACTGCCAGCAAGACACAACTTTGAATTACAAGCTAATTGCATGTGGTTGACAGACAGGGTATGCATTGTTAAAATTTTCAAAGAGAATAGACAAAACCTTGGCTGTGCTTAACCAAAGTGTTTGGCAACAAATATATAAACAGGGGAACGGACTCCTACCTCCCACAACGCTGAGAATGAACTGCGCAAACTCTGATATCTTTAGGGGCAGCCTTCACAATGGTTGTGTAGCGACAACACAACACAACATAGCAAAATTTATGAACTTCTCTGATCTCTACCTTCAATGGATGCCCAATTATTCAGAACTCCTACATATGAACCATTTCATTCACCTATAAGAAAAAACAATGAAAATGGCGATTCTCTTGGGTGACTTGAAAATGATTCAAATCTTGTGATGACGTAATTAAACCGGTTGTTTAATTAGTTGTTCACCTAAAAGCAATCTTATGAAAATTTTGAGAGTGTGAAAAGATACGGGGGAATGATGTGGGTATGATGGCCAAAATCATATATGATGTATTTCGGGTGTATTTCAATCATTACATGAAATGATGTTTTGGTACAGGAATTTAGGCCTAAGGTTAGGGGGCTTAGGATAAAGTGAATTTTAGGCCTAAATAGGAATGTGGGATGGGATAAATGTTTTGAAATAGGGGATAATTCGAAAGAATGACAGGATAAGGGAATAGGGACAAATGACGAATAGAGAATGAGGGGGATAGATGATATATGAAGAGGGAGGAAACTATAATATTGTAAACATGATGCTTTGATATCATTCCTTTTGACTGTAAACACATTGTTCAATTGAACGACTCTAACAAACCCCCAAATCCTGACTCAAAAATCATAATTACATCTCTCAAACTCAAACACCCCTTCCCATTAATGATTAATACTTTGATGACCAAATGAAAACCACTTTCATAATGAATTCCCAAGCAGTGGTTAGTAAAACTCATAACAGTGAAAAATTTTGTGAGTTTGACCCTTTGTATAACAATAAAATCATGAATTTTCGAAGAAATTTGACTACAAATAAACTAACTGACTCTAACGAGATCCAAGGGCTAAAAAGAGGGAGCTAAGGCGCAATCGAAACTTCACAGAAGTTATGATACAAAGGGGCATTGAGAGCTTAGGGAGCTAAGCGCCAAGGGGGATAAGAATATCGGGGTTGTGCAATATCCTAGCATTTTGTTTGTTTAAGTTGTTATCACAAAATCAGTACTGATGGCTGCTAATCAGTAAGACCCTATGTAACTATTTCATACCAGACTTTTAGATAAGGATTAGCCTCCCTAACCTGAGAGGGCTCTCTCAAAATAAACTACTGATTTATCTTTAAACACAAAGAGGGCTAACTCTTGAAATGAAAATTTAGTAAACACGCTGGTTGGACAGACAACATAACATTTCTTCCATTGGGCTCATGGAGTCAAACATCTTTTCAATAAACTATCAGCTACTCATTCATGGAAGTCAAGGCATGTAATGTCTAAACACTCAAAACATTTCTCAAATAACCATCAACTCGTAAGTACACACAGGAAGTCTGAGCACTAGGTGAATTCAGAGTGATTGTGTACCTAAAGAGCTGTAAAACATGAAGGACAAGAACCTCAACTAATAAGTATACACAGGAAGTCTGAGAACTAGGTGAATTCATAGTGATTGTATACTTATAAAGCTGTAAAACATAAAAGATCAAACAGAACCACAAACATCTTGAGCATTTTAACAAAGTATGAATCTTGAGAAGAATAAGCAGTCTTTCTATTACTGTAAAAAGTCTTGTACATAGGCCAATAAAAAATCTGTTTTTTGCATAAATATCCTACCCTCATTACATCAAAGTTTCCTCTATATATAGGAAAGCATTCTTAACTACTTTGAGCTTCCTCCTCCAGCATGAGGGGAGCTCGATGACTGACATTAACTATCCTTATCTATCTTAACAGACTCATTAAATCTACTAAGCATTGAACTATAATTACACAAGAGTTCTAATCAAACTTAAACTCTAATTTTATTCTCCTCGTATCATGATTTCCTTCTAGATCTTTGACAGCTGTCTCCTTTAGTTCTGGCCGTGAAAGCTGAGATAAGGATGCATGAAACCAGACTAGCCTTGGATGCTGAATATGCTGGTGGTTCACTGATCATAATAATAAAACCCCTGTTTTCTCGGTCCTTGCTTCCCATCATCCTTCGAAAGATAAGCAATGTGTTCCCAGCTCTTTAATACTTCAAAACTGATGAGTGTCATCATTTTTCCAAATATGCTTGAAGCCCTGTTGATTGAACAAGTGTACAAGCCCACATCCTCGTATGCATCTTCAGCCAAACCCTAACCACCGGTAATAAAGTACCTTTAATAAAGCTATGGCTTAAGACAAAATACATCTTACTAAGGCTTCGAAACAAGTAGAATGGGATATCTATAACAGCTTTTCCTGTAAAGTGCAGCAGCAGCTTGAAATGATAGGAGTAAACCTTGTTATATCTCCCTTCGCATGTTAAATATTTCTGAATACATGTTAGGAGGAGTGCATAGTGTTCTTTTACATAATGTCTTGGCACGGCCTTTGTGAGATCTTCACTTACATAAGGCTCCTTCAGGAACTCCTTACAAGGGTTCATATCAAATTTGAAATTTTTGAACCACTCCTGCCCTCCTCTCGGGATTTCAGTGACCCTAGCAATAACCTCTGAAGATACTGGGAATTCTAGCATAGCTACTTTAGAACTTAAACCAGTAAAATTTAAGGCAAATGCTTTTGTTACCTCAGCATGCCCCCCTTGTAGCTTTTCACAAAAAGACCAGCAACCAGCATTCTGAAAGGCTTGTTTCACACCTTCATCTCTCAATGCGAGATCCAATCCCACAGGTTCAGTTATTTGACACCTTCCAGACCGATGCCCCTTCTTCTCCATTTTGCTTTGAACTCCTTTGCGCAGAGAAACACTACCGGCTTCAACTTCAAATGCAAATTCAAACTTTTTAACGTCGGCTCGCTTGCAATCAGGTTCCTTATAGAGAATGAATTCGGGCTCCTCCGCAACTTAACAGTCTTATCATGCAAACAGACCAATTCATGCAACATCAACAAATATCATACCACTACCAGCATTACAGACCATTTGAATGATTTTACGTGCGTGGTTATGAACCTATCGGGGAAATGATGGCTTATACTTGCTTGAAAAGGACGCCATTCTAACAATTAAACGGACGGACATACTGACTCATCCCTCAGACATGACATTCTAAGAATCAGTGCTGTTTAAATCCCCGAATCCGCGATTTCGTAGCGCAAACAGTTATGAGTTAACAACATGTGCTACGAAATGGCTGGTTATTGACATGCTGTGAAGAACTAAAACATCATTGCGCTACAAAATCAGCCAATGAAATTGCGCTGCAAAAATGCGAAAAGGACTAGTGACGTATATAAGACAAGACATATCTAATATAATCATGATGGAGGATATCTAACAGTTTTTTTGAAAATGGTTCATATGAATATCTTTATAAAATACAATCCCTAAGTAGCAGACATAGGGCCATAACCATTAGACATCTAATTTTTGGAAAACAAAAATTTTATGGACAACATTATGTACATATCACTGCAATTCTAGGTGATAACATAAGTTACGATATGTTGAAGCCTCAATGAATCAGTACAATGAGTTTAATGGATGAATGATTTAGCAGTTGAAGATTAAATGCAAATCAAAGGAGTTGGTTGTTAAGTTAGTTGTATTTGCAGAAGGCACTTAGACAAGGCAACAAGGACAACAGTTCATAGAGAAGAACTGAAGAAATGGAGAAAGCGATCAGCTACTTCAAGTGCACGTCTGAGAGATTTAAATGAGGAACTGAGTGGCCATTCCAGAGTGTTGTCAAGCTTTGTGGAGCAATAAATAAGCATGTGAGTCACGGTAGAGTTTGTAGGTCGCTTGATATTAAATTCTTAGTATGAAGAATTACACAGTGAGTCAGTAAAGAACTCGAAAGCCCATTTTTGTGTTTAATTCCATGGTATAGTTTCTACTTGTAGATGCAACAACAGCAGTAGGAGCCATGTCGAAGTACACTTGGGAAGTATGGACACAGGCAGGAGAGACAGCATTGTGCAGTGTGCATGAGAGGTTCAAAACCATATATTTCCATTGAGCAAGGTGGGGGGAGTATGTATTGTCGAAGTGCATAGCAGTGTGAGTAGAGATGGAGAATGTGCAGTAGAGAGCCTGTGCGAGAGAAGGCAGAGTGCAGAGGATATGTTTGTTGTGAGAAGCGAGAAAATAGCAGTTGTATGAGACCAAGGGGAGTTTGTGGAACAACAATGGACTGAGAGAAGAATTTGTTTCTGCAACCAACTTGATTGTATTTTCTATGAATGTATATGTTTTTGTTTTCAGATTGAAAATTGTATGAAATAGTAGAACAGTTGCAAGAACAGGTTGGTGCCTACATTCAGAAGAGTTTGGTGCCTCTTGGAAAGTTGGTGCTTGCTAACTTAAGGGTGTCAGTGCCTCTTGTGAGTGGGTGCTCACAAACAAACTGATCTAATTAAGTAGGTGCTTAACTTACATCATAAACAAACAACAATTTGGTGGTTTTTTCCATCTAGGTTTCCACGTGAAAACACCAGTGTCAAATGTGTGTATTGCTCATGTGACTGGTTGTATCAACATTGATGCTTAAACTTGTTTCTCACTTTATTTATCAATGAATGATCTCATAAGTAACAAAATATAAAAGGGGACTAAAAGCATATTCAGGAAGAATAATTAACAATATCACTATTATTGATTCACCTCCCCCTCTCAGTAATTCCTTATTCCAATAAGATTGTCTAGGCCATTTCCTAGTGGCTTAGGGGGATGAAACATCTCATCGACATGCCCCTCCATATGTTCCATTCTACCTTCTATACAGTCTAGCCTCTCATGTATTTTTTTTTTTTTCCTCGCCGCAAAGCTACCAATCTATCCATCATGTGCCATTGGTTATGATGGAGAGAATTCATGAAATCGGTGATTGCATTCTTGTTTTCATGGTGGTATCTCACAAGTTGTTCCAATAGTAGGGTAACTTTTTGATGTTGGTTCTCCAAAGATTCAAATGGAAGAACCAATTCTATTCTTCTTGGAGATTGGTCTACTTGTTGATCTAATTCCTCCCCTAAATCTTGCAAATTTTCCCGGTGTTCTACTCCACGGCCACATGGCCCACCACCTTTGCATGCACGACCACGTTGTCATTGCATAGCCTCCTTTGTTTCAACTTGACTTCACTAAGTTTCATCCCAATACATAGTGTGTTGACACCCCTAAATTCACTTAACCTCACTAGTGTATCCCAGTCTAGCATAGAGGTCATGGTATAGGCTACAAGGAGATTGTTGAAAGGGGGTTTCCCTCCACCACCAATTTTCAAAAATTAAAAGAACCACCCTCTGTTCCAAGCCCAAGAATAAATATAAGGCCATACCTACTCCCCACTGCTCGGGACACCAATAAACAATAGAACCTAACAATGAAAGGATAACCCCGGTGGATACCTACCCAATCCTTCCAATTTTCCATCAGGATAATCCACATCCAATAGACAAAGGAAATAGGATGGAACTAAATAGATATTATTCTTGCACAAAAACTACAAACTCTTATAGGATATGAGCCCACAAGTGTCCCCACTCGAACCAGAGGACTGAACCACTGACTTAAACCATAGTGTGATGACAAGGTTTAGCCTTCTATTATCCACTCTACCATTAAGCCCAATCATGGAAAATTTTAGGGGCTAATGTTCGCCCAATGGGCTAATTTTCCATGATTTTTCCAAAAAACGATTCGCCAATTTCCAATTTTTATAAAAGATGATTCGCCCAAATTTTAGAATATAAAATTATTTTACCTTAAAAATCGCCAACATTATATAGTGGCTATATGATAAATCATTATAAATTTGAATAATTTTACAAATATATCATTGAAAAATTTATAGTTTGCATATTAGGGATTAGTGAGATTCGCCAATGTTTCTAAACTTCAAGAAAATTTTCCATCCTTAAAATTTTCCTTGAGCCCAATGACAATTCCAAGCACAAAATCTAAAGACCATAAGAATAACTTTAAATAAAACCTAACCAACCCGTTGAAGGATAAATTCACAAGTAAATTTTCATATAGGATAATTAAGATTACCCAAGGTTTGAATATTACCAAGAATTCCAACAGTGACGTCATATTTATCCTACCCAAGTATTGTCGCTCTCTTTGAATAACATATACCCAGCCTAACGGTTGTAAAAACATCCACAAACTTGGATCCCAAATCCATATGCTTTGTAAGTCCACAATGTTGAAGCTAGTATCCTCCAAAAGCAGTGAAAATACACTCCCTCTTGACTCAGCTTGCAAGACCAGGGATGGTGAATATAGAAGGTTTCCTTGCTCATCCAATGCACCTATTTTGTTTGCCATCTTTACTTCCATCACCATTCACACAAAAAAAGTAATTTGAAGAGTCGTGGCCTGCTAAAATAATGCTTGTGAATTCCAAAAACATCCTCGACATTTTGCGTTGAGAGGCTTCATTAATCCTTGTGACGTGTGGCTAGGGGAGTTAATTCCCCACTTTTCCTCCATTCACCTCTAACGTCACCCCATGGGGACATGAAATTTTAATTTTTACAAGTAATTAATTATATTTTAGGAAATGATTCTTGTAGGTTTGGCTGAACTAAAATAACTCTCCAAAACAAATATAGGAGCCATTATCAATTAAATGCATTCACAAAAAGACTTCGGAATATTAACTTGTCAACCCCTCCTTCTAGCTCCAAAATTGTTGGAAAACCAAAATTTTCCCTCCACCAATAATGGGTAGAATCACCTGATGGCATATCTCAATTAGAATTACTCTCGTTTGTGATTAAAAAAACCTCCACCAGTATTTGAGCCCGGTTGCCGCTTAATGAATGAAATTGATTAAAACATAATAAATTTATTCCAAATATATCCCCCTTTATTCTCTGTGTTATCCTAATTAAGTGTTGAATTTATCTATCCTATCTAGGAGCATGCATGTTGAATCCAAAAAGGAGAAAAAATAATCAGTTCCCAGTTTTAAGTACTTAATTCATGAATTCCAAAACACTGTTAATGGATTTCTGCTCATTGTTTCTTTTTGAAAAATCACTTAGTTGTAGCTATATGTTTTATTTCTATCTTCTCTGCTTACAGGCCTGCGAGCTCAGATCTACATCCTTTTTAGGCATATTATGGGATGGGATCTACATCCTTTTTAATCTACTATATTATGGGATTATCGATATCATGTATATTTATAATTTTTTATATTTAGGCTGACAATGGTTGCCCAAGAATATTTTGAATGCACAACATGCATCCGTGAAACGTAAGTTGTCCCTTTTGGTAATAGAAATTAATGATTTTTCCTTTTTGAAAAAAAAAAAAAAAAAAAATCATGAAACTCAGTAAAGTATAAACTGGCTATTTTCAAATAAATAGTTATTCAAAAAACTCAATAATGTATTCTCATATCTAATTTAAAATATCAAGTGAGACTACAAATTAATCATGAAAGGAATTTCATGTAACATAATGAATATTAAAATTGCACAACTTATAGAAAATGTGAATCATACAACTTTGCATTCACTCAAAAAATTTCTCCAAAAGGTATCAAGCCTTCACTTTTTCATCAAAATATTCACAATAATATATAAGCTTCAAAATCAAATTTTTCTAGCCCTAAATATATTAGTGAATTTTGAATGCTTATTCTATTCTCCTCTTTACACTTCATGTATCCTGAAATAGATTTTGTTGCTAATCAGTTATAGGAGAAGGATATTGTGTTTCTTTTTTATTTTTTGTTGCCTCAAAATAAGCTTTATATTGTTGGGTATGTGTTATATTCTTTGCACAATTAGCCCATGCATGATTCATAAGTGTTTGGCATAACAAGGGGTTCACAAGGATAGTAGTAATTCACCTTATTTCTAGGAGTCACGGGAAGGGTAGTATCCCAAAAAAATAAAAAACTTGCAATGTTTTTTGGGTCCATTTTTTAGAGTTTTTGACACATTCTTTTCACTTTGAGTTGTTCTATGGCTCATTATGGTTCATCCCATGAAGTTTTAGTTCTAGTTAAAGAACTACAATTGTGAAATTATATAAAATTAATGGATAGGGGTTTTATGGATGCTATAGGATATACATTTGTATTGTAACATTGTAAAGATATAATATACTAAAAAAATTTATAGTTGTCCCGATTTTGTGTTTCCAGAATGTGTGTTTGTGCTATTGGATATTTTTTTGTTATTATTAAGAATATGTTCGCAACAATTAATTGTACAGGGTTAAAACCAACACACATTGACCAAAAAAATTCATCAAATGAGAAAGAAAAGGTGGACTTAAGTTATCCATACTTATTTCAAATTAACAATTTCTTTTTCTTAGCGTTGAATATCTTCTTTTTATATTTTAAGAAGAAAACAAAATAGATTTCATACATTAAATAAGGGTTGTCATATATTCTCTGATAGATTTGTTGTCCCAAAGCACTTATTTGTGAAATTTATTTCTCCTCTTGTATCTCATTGATTATCCAAATACACTATGCACAATTGGATGGGAATTATTTGTTTTAATGACCCAACATATGGAATATTGAAATCTTCCCTAATGTTTAAAGAAGAATCCAAGTAGTGAAACACCATTTATTTGCTTCTTTGATCCGATCATTAATGCTTGAACAAGTAGCATTCTAGTTGTCTAATGATACAAGTTTGCAATTTGTCTCTATTAGTAATCTTTATAATGTTCTTTGGTTCTGTGTTTGCTTCCTAAAGTTTGATTTTCCTTCCTAAAAACTCTTGTAATCATTCAGCTACACTTCCAACCTATCAAAGAACTTCAAAAAATCCTAACAAAATTGTTGAATTTCATTTAATTTCCTATAGAATTCTTCTTACTTATAGTTAAGTTTTGAATTAATTGTTAATGCTTCAATTTTGAAGAATTTTCCACATCTCTATTCAACTTGAATTTCTTGCACGTCATTCAATAATGAATTAATTTTCTCTTGGAATTGAGTAGAGGCTTCCTCTAGTTTCATTTCATGCTTTTTATATTTACCTTTATCTCCTCTAAATGTCCTTGTTTTAATATTTAAATTTTTTGCCTTTGTTGATCCTTTGTGCTTATAAGTTGTATATTAAGTTGCTCCTTTAATTGGTTCATATGTTGTTGATTCTCCTCCTTTATCACTAACTTTAGGTTATTCGGTTTTTCTTCAAATATGACTTGAGCCTTTTTCTTTTTTAATACACAAACCATGTCATTAATTGACCATGCATTAACATTAGAAAATACCCCTAACATTGATGTTGTCTCTTGTGTAATCATGTCTAGTGATTGGCCAACAATATTCTAAACTAAATATTATTTGGAAGGATCCTCTTCCAATGAGCTTGATTTTCTCCTTTTAGGTCTTCCTTTGACTACTACTCTCTTATCATTGTCAGAGAAATAGTCACCTAGAGGTTCTGTTGTTTCTTCAACGAGCTCTAATTGACCTAGATCTGGTATTGTTGGTGTTATAATTCCACTTCGAGTAGCAAGCGGTATGACCACAAAATTAGGATAGACCATTTTAGAGCTCTCAATAATAATACTTTGGCTTGAGTCACTCTTAGTCATATTTTCATGTTTTGACTGAGAAGTTTGAGCTTCTACAACATAATCTCTTTCAATCAGGTTATTTTGGGGAGTGCCCCTTTGAACATCACCCTATAGGTCTATCTACATATCTATTGATATATCCTTTCTCTAATAAATATTGGTGAACCCTAGTATTGCACCAATAATGTTGCAACTCTCAAGGGCTCCTCAACTCAAATTATCAACCCATGGTTCATGCAAACTTAGAGGTGACAGTGTTATATGCACAGTAGATTGGATTCCACTCATGCCACCCTCAGTCATGACATTAGATCAAAAGTGCTCAGAGACCATTCCTTTTACTAAATTAGAATGAAAGCTTGTTGATGAAGGTACAATTGGAAATTACTTCTAGCTATGTGAGTGGAAATTCCATTGACTCAACTTGTAAATGCCAACTAATAAATTCATGAAACAAAGCCTAATATACTTGTAGAAAGAAAGTTATTTTATCTTGCAAAATACATCAAAATACCAAATCTAATTGTAGAAAGGAAACTATTTTATCTTGCATAATTCATCAAACTACCAGTCACAATTGTATGCATCACTTACCTAGTTCACACTTGCTTGAAAATAAGTAGCCTACTTGCATCTTCCTTGTGATAAAAAAAAACTAATTCTACTATGTTTTATAGTGAAGAAAAGGAATGGTTAGAGTGGCCTAGGAGCTTCCCATGATCATTAAATCATAGCTGGGGGTCATTATTCATCTTGAATGAGTCAAATTTACAGTGGGGATCAAAATAGATGAGGGAACGTGGGGCTATAGGTGGTTGCTACAGGAGGGCCTGTAATGCTACAGGGAGGCTTCCTAGTGGATTTTGAATGTGACAATGATGTATTGAGGGTATGGAGAGGTGGATGGAAGTTGAATAAAATGAAGGGAGGTTGGTTTGAGCCCCTAGCGAAGCCCAAGACCTCTCAGACGTCTGTCTTGCACTAGGATGAGTGCTCACAGTATACTAGGCAAAATGACTTATGAAACAAAGTTTTGGGACAGAATTTGAAGGTGGAAAGAGAACATGAAGGAGATCAATATGGAAGTGGTAAAGGTGCCCTTCACGGCAGATCAACACATCCTCGTAATAAATCACATGTATGCATTCATTTATCATTAAAAAATGAGATAACATATGATGGAAAAGATGAGTTGAGTTTAAATAACATCTAGTTTATGCCATAACACTAATCTAATCACTAAACTGACTTCTAAGCTACAGAAAGCAAATGTAAAGCAGAACAAATAACACTAATATATTTCCAAGAAATCATAAACACATTATTTTTGGGTTGTGGTTGTGAACCCTTCCACTCATTCTCCCACAAGAGAGGTGATGTAGAGGCTTGCAACCACATGTTTTTATAGATTAATCTCTACTAAAATGAAAGAAACTATGAACTACTTGGAATCAAGAATAAACATAAGTACAAAAGGAGGGAACAAAGCCCCCGAGTTGGGCCCAAACCCAAGGGTATCATACCTCTTAAACTAACTCAGGTACATCTTAAAATCCAACTTCTCATTATCAAAAAGTGTAGGTCTCATACATTACATAAAAGTTTAAAGTAACAATTTCAACCTTCAAGCTCAATAGCTACACCTAGCTGGAAAAAAAATGAACCCTAATGGGCTCTTCATATTTTTTATTTATACAAAAGGGAAGCTAATAGTATCTTCATTTAAAGTAGGAGTGATTCCCTCCTTGATCTCAAAAATGGTGGATCTTTTCCCTCTTGAGCTTCACTTAGACTAGGAGTCACTTGGATTCCAATGAATTTGAATTGGGGAGAGAGGATATTATAATCCCAAGACGAGTTAGGGAGTTAAGGAGGTGGACAAACACCCTAGATTCTCTCCTAGTTGTCTCCATCAAGCCCCTGCATAGTAATAGCCTCAAAAATGCTTATTTTTCCTGCAATTAAACCACATTAGACCACATACTATTAAAAGTGCCTTTTACTCCTCTTACTAAGCATAATATAACAAAAAATATGAATTAATGTGAAAGAAGGATAGTTTTAAGGTCATAGGAGGGCATAATGATCTTCAAAATATACCTATTAATGGGAAACATCATCACCCCCCTGTTGAAGGTTGCCCATTCTCTGAGCAACTCAGTCATCCATTTGAAGTTCTTTCATGGCCCTGGTGGCCTCCCTAACATCCCAAGGCTCCTCAGGTGGTGTGCCCTCTTGTGGGTAAAAACTTGCATTCCTCTCCATCTTTGTCCACTCCCTCTACTCTTCTGCTTCACCTCTTCCTTCTTGTAATCATACTAGCAAGGGTGGACTAAGTTTGAGTCCTATCCACCTGATTTTCATCCTCTGCATGATCCTCTTGTACAATGGCATTCTCTCCAAGGAATTCCTTGGCCTTTCAAGAGAGTGATATTCTCTTATTTGTAGGTTGTGGGGTAAGGCATGCCATCTTCTATGGAAGGCTTGCATACTCTGTTCCCAACATCCTAAATGTATCTTCAAAGTGTAGAATGGCTTGCTCCTGTGTAGCAATGTATTTGGGTGTCAAATAAGCATCATTGGAGATGAGGCTATGATTGCTAATGAAAGCCTTAGGGCTCACTAGCTCTTCTCTGATATACAAGGGTTCCTTCTCCTCTTTTGCTATTACATTTTTCACCTCCTCGGCTCTTGTCTCCTCATGATTCAAACAATATGATAAAGCCATTAGATGCATGTCTCCCAATCTTGAATTGGGATCCAAAAAATTCAGATTTGTCAAAGTGAGATTGTGCATATAAAATTCAGCTAATTTTACCTTGCCTTCCATGTTAGTCTGGTTGCAAAACTCAATAAACTGCTTGTAGTCCTGAAAAGGCAAAGATCCATATTGTGTTAGAATTTTGATTTGGAACTGCAGCCACTATTCTTTGAGAAGGAGAGCATAATACTTTGATGGTTTCCTTCATTGTAGGTCTTCCATAGAGAGACTTTCCATGGTGTAAAGTTGTGTTTCTTTCTCCTGAAGCCTCTCTCTAAACCTTGTGTTTTATGCCTGTAGTTTCTCCTTCATAATAAACTCCCTCAATATCAAATCACTTAACTCCTTACCCATTTCAATGACCTTTTCTTCCATGAGTCCCACATCTTCCACATTTTTAGATTTAGCAATTTGCATCCACCTATGGGTTATGCCTCTCTCTATCTCCAACTCATAGAGGAGTGGGATTACAAATTTTTCAGGGATAATCCTTCCTCCTTCAATAAATTTATAGTAGGACCCTAAGCTAGGTTGTGGGCTAGGCTCTTAGAGCTCTTGTAGGTCTTTTCCAACTGACTTTGTGGTGGTGGCTTCCTTTTGTAGCTCTTTCTTGTGCTCATGTAGCTTCCCATGTTCTTCCAGTAGTAGACTTTGCCCCTCTTGTAGCAAACCTTGTCTCTCCTGTAGCAAACCCTGATCCTTCTGTAGCTTCTCTTTTTCTTATTTCTCAAAGGCATATTGTGTCCTTGTCTTCTTAAATGTGATTGACCTAGTGGTAGACCTACTTGAAGGTGCTATAGGTGACTTGATTTTTGTTTTAGGAGGAGTGATCTCCTCAATATTTCTTCCACTGGGTCCTATTTCTTCCTTTTTGCTTGGTGACTCATCAATAATTATAGGAACTTTTGTAGGAGTTTGTGGTTTCCCTTGTCTAATTACGGTTTTAGGTCTGAGAGAGATGGCCAACCCTCTTATAATAGTAGTGGAACTATCCTCCTCTTGAGAGTGTAATGCCATGGAAAATTCATGAGCAAGATCATCATCATACCCCTTTAGCAACTCAAAGAAACCCAACCGTTGGTGTCTTCTAAAGATGTCCACTACAAGAGGGTGTTCGTGAATTATCCTAGTGTCTTAGGGTTCTCTTATGTTAAATCCTCCCCCCATCTCTTCTATTATTCCTCCTTGATGTTATATCTCAGTCGTGAATAGTGTTAATTTGCTTGGTAGTAGTGAGGGAGAAGGGTGCTTGAATTGATATCAACCAAACTATTTTTATCTTCTTTGAACCACAAAAAACTTAAAAAATACCTCCTACTGATCAATTTATTGTTAAAGGCTATTAATTTAAAGCATACTTCTCATGCAAATGGATGTAGAAATGAGGAAGAAGGGTATAACTTACTCCTTGTCAAAACAATTTTGGGTGTGCATGAAGGTTCTAAGACAATATCGAGCCACTATGACTCTTTTTTCTCCTCCAAATTCCTCTTGTAGCTCCTCTCGACTCTCCTATAGCACTTGCAGGCTTGCATGTAGCTTTCTCCTCTAGCACTTGCATATAGGGTTTGAAACTCCTCGATGGCACCCTAGGTTGTCTAGTGCACTAGATCATCCTTCCTCTACCTGTTTTTGGAATGAGTGATGATGAAAATGATGTTGAGCCCAACACATAATATCCTTTTTTGGTTAAAATATTGGAGTTCTCTTGTGACTTGAAATTAACACGAGTTTCCTCTTTTGAACTGTTTTCCCCAGTAACTGTAATCATTTCTCTCTCCTCGTGATTATAACCCGAATCTTCGAGGACACCACTTTGTTTTGAGTTGAAATTTCCACATTGCATTGGTGAGTGAACTCCCATTTAAGTTTACTAGCCAAGGGTGTCCAAGTTCACTAGCCACCTCGAGCCTATTAAAACATCTTTTCTCGCTCAAAACACATTTTAGTCATTTTATGCATATCGAGGAGGTGAGGGTTGTCATACTTGAGCCTACCTATGCATCAAACTATTGCATAGGTTTGCATCTTGGAGTTGGACCATATATCATTATGATCAAGGGATTTGACTCTTTGACTTGTTTCCTGTGCATGTCTTCATTCTTGACAATGCCTTGATTATTTCTTTTGTTGTGTGTGTTTGAGCTGTCGTTGTTGGTGGAAAGCCTCCATGAGGATGATGTGTCTCTTCATATTTGCAGACAAGGCTCCATCATCCCTTCTGGTGATGGAAAAAAATAATATCATTGATTTACGTTTTGGCTGCACAAGATGCCATAGGAGGAGTTTTCCTCCTGTAGTAGTCTTTTGATCCCCCCTTTAAGTCTTCAATTTGCATGAGGGAGATGAGGGAAATGATGACGAGTCATGAGGAAAGGGTTAGATTCATGGAGGAGTAGTGTAGACATCATAGAAATAGGAAATAGTGGCTTCTATATTTTTTTTGAAAGGCAGGACAGAGTGGAAAATTTGAGAAATTTTTTGGTGAAATGGAGTGGATGGGGGATGGATGGATGATGAAAAAATCATTGAAGGACACTCTTTATCATTTCTTAGAGTCATAATGGGTTTTTGGGTTGTTCTCCTCCTTGTATCTCCCTCTTGTAGCTTCACAGGCTCCTCTTGTAGCATTACAGGACCTCATGTAGCAATACAAGTCCTTCTTGTAGCATCATAAAGAGGAGGTGAAACTCGAATTTCTTGTTGATGGGATCGTGGAGAGAGATGTTCATATGAATGGTGAGGATGGATATGAAATGTATGGATGGAAGGATGGATAATAGATTGTAGGTTTTTTCCTATAGCCATGAAATCTACCATTATGTGTAATCCTGCAAAACAAGAGAAAGGTTAGCAGACATGGTATAATCTTCTTCCTTGTGTTCTTCTTTTCCTCCTTTTTTCTTTTTTCTTGAGACAAATAGGCTGCCTCTGAGGAGGTTTTCAACCTACATGCCTGCCCTAGATGCCTCACAGGAGGTTTTCACCTAGGGATATTTATTATTTTTTTCCTACGTTTTTTGCTCCTGGGCTACCTCAAAGAGGTTTTCAACCCTGGAGTTGGCCTTAGATGCCTCATAGAGGTTTTCATCCAAGCCTTTCTATTTTTTTTGTTTTTCCAAATTTCTAGGAATGTTGTGGACTAGAATTTATGAAACTCCCAATCACATTTAATTCTTTGTTGATTGAACTCATAAATTATTTCTTGGACAGAGTTTTTCTATATAGCTTCAATCTATAACCATTTACAAGTAAGGGAATTCCTTCCTCACCAATGGTTTTGATCTAGACAAATCCATTTTCATGACACTTTTCTAATAGGCATGGTCCCAACCATATTGTCATTAGCTTCCCTTTAAAATCATATAACAATGCCCAATCCCCTTCTTGAAAAGTATTTCCCTTGACATGCTTGTCATGCCAGACCTTCCTTTGCAATTGTATGACTTCAGTGCGTTGGAGAGCTTGCATTCTGAACTCATCTAAGCCATTCAGTTGGAGCAACATTTCTTGTTGTGTTATAGTGACATCTAAGTCCAACTGAGCTTCCGTTCTCAAATTTTTATATTCAAACTCAGTAGAAAGAAAAGCCTTCTTCCCATATACTAGGTCATATGGAGTGAATCCAGTGGTGGTTTTCCAAGTGTGGTTGTAGGCCCAAGTGGCCTCTAATAGTCACTTTGCCCAATATTTCTTGTTTCTGCTAACAACCTTGTTGAGGATGCTCTCCAATGCTTTGTTTGTGACCTCTACTTTCCCATTTTCTTGAGGGTGATAATCAGTGGATGTCGTGTGCTTGATATGGTGTTTCCTCATGAGATCTTCAATCAAATTGGATGTGAATTGTGCTCCTTGATCAGTGACTACCTCCCTTGGAGACCTAAACTTGTAAAAGATGTTTTCTCTTAAAAAATCAGCCACTTTCTACTCAGTTGTTTCTTTGAAAGTCTTTGTCTAGGCCCACTTTGTTAAGTAATCAGTGCACACAATGATGTACTTCTTTTGTCCTGATGATGGATAAATTGGCTCAATGAAATCCATGCTCCACTTTTCAAATGGCCCTAAGGCCACTTGAGGTTGTAGGGTAATTTCATCCTTGGCTGTGGGTTTTCCCGTCCTTTGGCACTTATCACATCTAGTGGTGTATCTCCTTGCTTGATGTAAAGTGGGCCAATATTAACCAGGCTATAAAAATTTAAAGGTTGTCCTTTTAGTAGAAAAATGACCTCCATAAGGTCAATCATGACATTTTGAGAGGACGTCAAAGACCTCCTCTTATCTTACACATCTCCTCAAGATCTGATCTGGTCCTGATCTAAAAACATTGCCCCCAATCCAAGTGAAAGGAGAGATTTTCTTTACAATCTTGCTTTTCTCCTTGGTTGATAGATTAGGAGGGAACCTCCCAGAAAATAAGTAGTTGGATATGTGTTGTGACCTCAAAAAATTTCTACCGAAACATGGGGGATAACCACCCGGTCTGGACCTTAAGATAGCTCCTTTTCCGTTTAAAGTGGTGGCTCTGACTGGGGATAATGGGACCAGTTTCCTAGTGTGGGTTTTAAGATGAAAGTGGGTGGTTTATGAGTGCTTTGCAATACAATAATGATAATATAAGTGATCTATTCTACAATGCAATTCCTCTAACTAACTCATTCTAATATAAACCCGGGTGTTCTTGTATGATATGTGATCTACACGAATATCTATTTAGCACGTGATAATAAAGATTGAACACAACTAAATAGAGATGATAACATAAAAGATAATTCCTTTGACTAAATAGTTAGTCAAATGAATTTTTAAAATATATCACATATATAATGAGTTATATATGAAAATCACAACTTCAGCTAGGCATCATACAAAAGTGCAATTAACGCTTAACAGAAATAATAAAGCTCACATATAATCCATGAAAGTAAAGTTTTGCCACTAATGAAATGTAAACAGAATCAATCATACACAATAATAGTACCATATGTATGAAGTAATGCTCATTTGAAAAATGGCATAGACCAACTTCTTTCTTCAAATCAAATTGTCTCCCAAGAATACAAAAGTGCATCAACAAAGGAAAGTAGTCTAATATCTAAAAGAAACGATCATGTTCCATCATTTCACCAAAGCATTCACAAACTTACAATAGTGCATTCTTTGCAAATGTTTTTGATAAAATTCTGGACCCTTATCTAAATGCATGAGAAGGGTATAAATACTACTCTAACTAAAAGTGTAAAAATAGATTATACAAAATATGAGGAGGTTTCAAACAACCTTCCTCATAACTAGGTAACTAACTCCAAAAATAAACAAAGGCTAAATAAGAAAAACTAAGAGGATGACTTGTTTTCTGCTAGTTTGTCCTTTAAGTCGCAAAAATCAGTCATCGGTTGAATTTGAGGAGGTGGCCTGAAATGATTCCTGAGCTGTTCAGTGAAGATCGCATCGGTGAGCAGCGGAAACATCCTTTGAGTCGTGTGAAGGGAACAGTTGAGATTCATAATCTGGATATGTGGCCTAACCAAATATTGCCAATACGACTCCCAATTTGTTGTAGTCAGTTTCACAATTGCCTCTCTTTGAATCCCTGCCTTCTCTTGCCAGTTTTTATACAAAGCAGTGAAATCATGCATTTCTTTCATATTGCCTTCCTTGATGAGATTGGTAGGATGTGGTTAACTGCTTTGATGATGTTCTTTGATACTCTTGTTGCTCTTGTGATTGCTAGTTCAACCTATTTGATTATGGAGTCCCAATCTGTAAAGAGAATGTCTTTATGAGTTTCTTCAATCTCGAGTAAATTGGCATTCTTTCCATCTTTTGTTTCCTGCCACTCAATCAACTCAGAGATTCTAGTGTTTAAATCATTAAACTCCATTCTCCGATTGATTGCCTTGTTTGTCAGCTATTCACTAGTAGTCAAATAGGGAGTAATATGCGACATAGTTTGGAAAAAATACTCTTGTTGTCACACCAGAAGGGAATTTAATTCCAAGGCTTCTTTGATGAATTCCTCAGTAGTGGGAATGTCCTTGTATCTTTCCATGGATTGCTGCATTTCATGGAGTTTCAATTTTTTGTCTAATATGTTGGCCTCATGGCTAATTTTCAAAACCTCCATGTCTTGCTGCAATTGCTTTACTTGCTCGACCACCTACCAGTTTGCGCTTGCTTTCTCTACCTCGAGCTCTTGTTCGAGCTGTGAAATTCTCTCCTCTTTCTCCCTTAGCAAAGTAGAGACCTCAGTAGCCTTGTCCATAGTGGCCAATGTGTATGCTCTCGTGAACTGTGATAGTCTAGTTAAATTCTCGGTTGGACTGAAAGGAATGTCCTTCCAAACCACATCGATGGGCTCGTTTCTAGGTGGGAATTCAGGTGCATCTACCCTTCTCCTTTTCCTCTCCCTTATAAATATAGCCTTGTGGAGAGGGATATAGAACACATCAAGTAGAGGTATTTCAGTAACTTTGAGAAAAATCTCTGATGTGGGTAGACCATGTATAATTTCAGTATGTTGGAATGTTGTTGCTTGTTCCTCCATAGGCGTAGATTGTTGGTCGGCAAACTAGGGCTCTGTATCCTTTTGGAAATGCGGAGGAGTTTTGAATTCCTTTGTTTCTTGGGCATTTGAGGCTTTGGGAGTGCCTTGTAATTTTTTATTAAATTGAACCCACTCCTGCTCCAAACTACCGCCTTTGGTGTCCAAACCAATTTCTGTAGCTGGGGTAATTATCACTTGCTTTTCAGCCAACTTTCTGTTGGACTCAACTGTGTTTTCAGCATCTTGGGACTTCCCTGTGTCTGGTGTCTTCTTAGTATTTACTTGAGAGTATATTTGAGAGCTAGGACCTCCACTCTCAACAATAATGCTTGGAGTAGTCTTATCCTTGGGTTTTAATAGATGCATTGAAAACACCCGGAGCCTCTCATCTCTGAATTCCTGAAACCTTTGGAAATCTGCAGGTTTCAGATTTGCTTTTGCCCATTTGAAATCTTGTTCGAAGGATACGGTTGACTATAACAAATCTTCAAAATGATGATCATCATGATTGTATGGCTTGAGTTTAACTCTAGTAGTGACATTGTGTGCCACTTTGTTTGGATCAAATTGCCTCTTAGGCAATGTATGAAGCCTGAGGGCTTCCATATGTGATGATTCCTTAGTGGCATGAAAAAAATTGGCTAAAGAAAAACAACCGCATTTGATAGAGAAAATGGGCCATAATGACTTCTTACCATCTTTTAGAAATTTAGTCAAGCCCTTTCCCATAATTTGGTAGGCAATTTCTCTTACTGATAACTTATCAGAAACATATAGAGGAAGGACGTATTGATCAGCTGTGTTACCAAAATCCCTAATATAAGTGAACCATTCTTCAATAAAATAGTTTCCAACAGTAAGCAGGTGTGTTGCAGCTTCTAGGGAAAACCTAGAGGCTCTTTTTATTGAAAATCATTTGATGTAGAAGCAACACAACAGCATGGAATATCTTATAGAAGTGAGGTATGTAATGTGACTCCCATATTTGTTTATCACTGAGATGGATGGGGCAAGGATCTTGTAAGGTCCATTTCCAACCCATGGTTGGAAACGTTGTGCAAAAGCAAATAGCATCCATAATGTAGGCACTAAAATAGAAGGGAGGGAGGTTATCTGAGAAGGAGGCTTTCTTATGTTGATATTCGGTAATAGTGGTGGCTAGGTTGTCAGATAGGATGGAATATCAATTCATGATATGGGAATTAACGCTGGCATCAATCAGAGGAATCAATTCAATTGAAAACTTAGTATTATTGGGTAGCCCATACAATCTACATAACATGGTTACTGCATAGTTGTAGGGGTTTGCCAAAGAGGCTATAGCATACATACCAAATTTGTCATACTTGAATTTGTTGTCCAACACCCTCCAACCCTGAATTAGCTTGAAGGGGTCTGGATTCTTCTTTGCAAAGTTAGCCACAAATGTACCATCGTAGATATCTTGGGGATCAGGTATGTGGTACATCTTCTTTAAATCCTCTGCTATGAACGACCCAATGAGCTCCATCTTTGAATTCTTGAACTGTCTACCTTCAATTATAAGGTTTTCAATCACCCACCTGATCATATCTATATAGGGGAGGATTTTAGCCCTTGCTCCTATCCTATGAATAGGAACCATCTCTACATTGGAGTTCTGAATGCCTTTTGGAATTAGTTGTTGCTCTGGTAACAGTGATTTTAGGACACTCATCCTCTAACCTATTGTAAATTACTTCCCAAGTTGTTGCACCTTTGGCAACATCACAAACTATATCAGCAAATATGGGATCCATCTCTGTAAACTCAGCTTCAACAATGGTATGTTTGCTCTGTTTCTGCATCACCTTTCTAAGGGACATGTCTTTTGTCACTTTCCTGAGATAGACAAGATATATCAGCACAAACGATATCTAACAATTAAGATTGAAAACTTCTATGAAATGACTTTGGATCATGAGAAATATTTTAATGAGATACTCAATTACAACTACCCATAACTAGGAAAATGATTATCTTCCTTGGGCCGCTAAATATTTAATAACATGTCAACTCATTTGTTTTAGCATTTAAAACATAATTATTCCACACACTTTACTGGACTTAATCGCGCATTGCAGTCTTAAAAAGGATATAGTATAATGTTTCCAAATATCTTAAATGAAATGCGATTGTGAGATTGCAATATCACATTTCGCAAATTGTTTGTGGTTGTTCTAATGGCATGGTCCAGTTTTTTGCGAACTATGCGAAGTGCGAAATGTGATTGCGAAATGACCAGGTGATGTTATTACAGTAAGAGACCTAATTGCATATCTCACTTTTGAAACGGTTTTTTTAACATGGTCATGCGGAAAAGTGTGATTTGCGATTTGCGATATGGATTTCATCCTTAGTTAGTTTTGCAAGGTTTTGCTAGGAATTTTCTTAGAGTTAGGGTTTTATTATTAGGCCTAAAAATTTAAAAGGGTCCCCATTTACACTTCTAAGCCTAGCTATTGTTTTTCTTTTTATATAAATGGGGTGGGGTTGTTTCGTAGTACAACAATTGGCAATTCACTTGGGAGAACCAGTTATCTCTAAGTAGTTTTCTGAAATTTCTAAAAACTTTCAAAGTAATTAGGGTTATAAGAATAATGATTACATGAGTTATAAGGTAAACAACATGTCTTTGGAATCATCATTACTTTCTCAGCTTATTTACTTAATTACTTTACTCTTGTAATGATAGAAGTATAAAGATTTGCGTCAACCAATAAAGTTTAAAGAAATATAGTAGGAGTCTTTTGCAGATTAATTTTTGTAGTTTACTCATTTATCACATATAGAGCCTCTACTGCCAGTAAGCGTTCATAGCCTCGACGGGGTTTTTTCTTCTTCTTTTTTATGTTGTGTTTCACAGACACCTTCGGTCAGCAGGCGGTGCTATGTCCACGGGAAAATCTAGGGCTGACAGCCCTCAGCCTATAACAAGACTTGACCCCAAGAGCTTTCGGGAATTGACCCTGTGACCTCCCAAATGGCAAGGCCCCGACTTGACCGATTGAGCTAACTCTTGGGGCTAGCCTTGACGAGGTTATCTTTTAACCAACAATGATTCATTGTCCCATCTATATGAATTTTCAAATTTCAAAATGATATTCACTTGGATTGAATTTTAATTGGACCTTGTCCTCTTTTTCCCTTTTTTAATGTAATTTTGTTCTTTTTTGGTTTCTTAAAAGACATTTTCTAGGCGTGGTAACCTACTAATGACAATGCCATTCACTGGTTCTAATTAAACTGAACAAGATGGCTCTTGATGAGACCACTTGTCTTCTGATCAAGGAGACCAGTAGCTATTACCCTGTTTGATATGTAGAATTAGTAATATCAGTTTAATCACTTCCCTGTGAATATGGTAAACAAGCTCGTAATGAGACTTTTTATCTTTTAAGTTTTTTATATTTTAGAATTACACTCTAAAAAAAGGAAAATTTTAACAAATGGGGTGGATCATTACCTCTTTTGAGAGTTTTGGGTGATAATGATAGAGTTTTTAAGATGTTGATCTACAAAAATCTTTACTAGGCTAAAGATTATTTGCTTCACTGATAACAAAACCTTCATACTTTATAAAGATAAGAGTTTTTTCGTAAAATAAATGTTTTAAGCAAGATCAGGTTTTTCCAAAGAAATCAAGTTTACTTTAGGACTCAAATGTGCTAATTTTCCTTTTAACTCTTACTTTCTTATAAAAGTGAAAAACATAAATGTTACCAAAGATTTTATTTTGAAAAGCCAAAAGTAAATACTATTTGACCATTATTTTCCTAGAAAGCAATATGTTACAAAATTGGAAGAGGGGACCTCCTAGGAGAAGTACTTTTTCAAAATTTTCCCATTGACAGGCAAAGAATACTTCTTCCCTCACAAATCTTGTAAAAGAAAAGTTGATTGTCCAATTTTTTCAATGATATGAAAAGGGCCAAGATATAGTCTTTGGAATTTGATATGTATACCCTTTTCCTCGTGTGCTTTATCCCATTTCAAAATTAAGTCACCTACTTCAAGATTTTTATGACTGACAGAAGTTGTATCAAAAGAAGTTTTGACTAATTGTTGATGATGGAAGTGGGTTGCTTTAGCCTTTTCTCTTTCTTCTTCAAGCTTGAGGATTTGAAATTGTCTGGCCTGGAGAAGATGAAGGGTTTTCATCAATAAATTGCACTAGGGCAAGAGATGGGATTGCTACGTTTGTGGGAAGAATGGCTTCTTTTCCATAAACTAAAACAAAAGGAGATGAACCAATAAAGGCTTTCTGAGTAATCAAGTCTGCCCATAGAGCAAATGTTAATGCTTTGTGCCAATTCCTATGATTTTCACCAATAGTCCTTTTGATAATTCTAATGAGGTTCTTGTTTGTTGATTATGTTAATCCATTACCTTGAGGATAATAATTGGCTGAATATTTCAACTTGAAACCTTGCTTCAAATCAAATTCTACCATTGTATTTCCAGAAAAGTAATATGCATTGTCAAACATTAAAGCTGAGGGTAAGCTAGACCTGATAATTATGTATTGATCAATGAAGTCTATAATATTTTTTGTATTAGCTATCTTTAATGGTAAAGCTTCTACCCTCTTAGTAAAGTAGTCAGTAGATGTAAGGATATACATATGTTGTTTGGAAGAATTAGGAATAATCTCACCAATTATGTCTAATCCCCATTGTTCGAATGGTATTTGGATGTTAACTGGTTGTAAAGGGAATGTTGGCCTTATTTCTCTTCCGACTGTGGTTTGACAATTTTTGCACTTCCTTGCATATTCATGTGCGTCTTTAAATACAACTGGCCAATAATACCTTTCATGTAGGATTTTGTGGGCCATGGTATTTCCTCCAAAATGTCCTCTAGCTGGTCCATCATGTAATTCCTGCATGACCTTTTTAGCTTCGGGTTTCTCTAGGCATCTCAGCAATACTTAATCATAATTCTTCCTAAACAATACATCATTGACTAGCTCATACTAGTTTGATTTCAATCTTAAAGCTCGCTTTGTTTTATAGTTAAGGTGCATAGGAGCATATCCATTTTTTTAGATAAAATTTCAAATCAACATATTACGATTGGGTCTCGTTGAGGCTTACCTATGATATTTGTACTTCATTACCTTTATCTTCTTCTGATGGTAACTGGGAAGCTCGTGTTAACATCCTACAAAAACCTTGGCTCCTAATAATTTTAGCTGGCCAGCTTTCTACATCATATTCTTGCAGTGCAATTACCCAGTTAGGTCTTTTCTCCCCTACTTCTCTTTGGATCAATAGTTCTCTTACTGCAAGGTAGGGTACAATTATCCTTGTATGGGTTTTAAGAAGAAAAGGTCTGAAATGTTTCAAAGTTTTTTTTTTTAAACAACAAATCCTTGTTTCTCTATAGCTGAATTATTTAATTCGGCACCTTGTAAGTTAGAACTGAAAAAGGAGATAGGTGCCTCAATATTTTCGTCATTCAGCTGTGTCAAAATTGTTGTATATGATGTATTAGATTAGAAAGTATATAATACAAAAGGTTTTAGAAATTCCAAGGTTGTCAATGAGGGAGCATTAATAAAAGCTTTTTTAATCAACTCGAATGACTCTCTTTCATCCTTATTCCATCTGAAAACTGCATTTTTTCTTATCATCGCTTGAAGAGGTAGAACAATTTGTGAAAAATCTGGGACAAATCTTTTTACAAAATTTATTTGGCCTAGGAATGATTGCATGTTTTTCTTGTAGTGTGGGAGGGGAATTTTTTCAATCTCTTGAACTCTATCAAGGTCAATGTAAATGCCTTTCTTGGATACTATAAACACAAGGAGTTTGCCTTCTGTTAAAGAAAAATAGGATTTGTTGGGATTTAAGGAAATGTTGTATTTCTTGCATCTTTCGAAAATGTCTTTCAGGTCAGCTAAATGATTGTTCCTATCCTTGGAATAGACTGTGATGTCATCCAAGTAAATAACCACTGATTTATTAAATAGACCTCTGAAAGCAATGTCCCTAGCACATTGAAATGTGGTGCCCGCATTAATGAGTCCGAAAGGCATCTTCTAATAGGTATATGTTCCCCACTTGGTCCTAAATGTTGTCTTTAATCTGTCAACTGGATGGACAAGTATTTGATTAGAAACCATCTAGAAAGGACATTAATTCAGAACCTGCAGCTGATTGTAACATTTGCTCCATGGTGTGCAAGGGAAATTTATCTTTTTGTCAAGCTTGATTCGAGTTTATAAAATCAATACAAATCCTAATATCTCCATTCTTTTTCCTTATGGGTACCATATTTGATATCCAGTTAGAATATCTAACAAGGAAGATTATTTTGGCTTTCAAAAGCTTGTTCAATTCAGATGTTATTTGACTTTCAAGGTTTGGGTGAATTTTGCAAAGCCTCTGTTGAACTTCCTTTTCATTTGAAGTCATGGGTATGGTGTGTTGAATTATAGAGGCATCATAAATTTTGACATCTACATAATCCCAAGAAAAAAAGCCTTTATATGTTTTCAACAACTTGATGAATGATATTCTTTCTTCAGATGATAGGCCTAGACCTAAGTTAACACTTGACCCTAGGTTTACTACCTCAAATCTCAAAGTAGAACTTTGAGTTTTGGAGTTAGTACTTTTCTTAAATCTATCCTTTAGATCATAAAGATATTCCATTTTAACCACAGGCTTTGGGATTGGGTTATGATCATGATTAAGTTTGATTTCTAGATCATGGTCATGTTCATCTATGATCTATTCTTCATACGATCCCTTTGATGTAAGTAAATTAACTATATCCACATCGTTGTTTAATACTCTCCAATTTGTTACATTGTCGGGAATTGATGACCTAAATATTAATTCTATTGAAAATTTGTCTGGACTAAAATCTTCTGAAGGTATCAGCCTGGATGCCACATTTGCAAGTAAGTAAGAACTTGTGTTTTGTAATCTAGGGACTGAAGAGCAAAAAAATGAGAAGTCAATTCCTGAGCTAAAGATTGATAGTGTTCAAGGTACCCAAAGTCACAATGAATTGTATTTCTCACCTGTTTCACAATTATCTCCGAATAACCATAGACTTGTAGGTATTTGACATTAAGATCGATGGCTTTATACAGTCCTTGGATTAGTGCTTCATATTCAGCGACATTGTTAGTGGACTGGAATTCAAGTCTATAGGCCAACATGGTTTTCTCTCCTTGTGGATTGATCAAAATGCATCCTGCACCTGCACCATCCTCTGATTTAGAACCATCAAAATAGAGAGTCCAAAACAGAGAGTTATGAAAAACTTTATCTACTAAATTTAGACATTTGGAAGGATCCATTTGTGAAAAAAATTTGATTTGAGAGACTACAACGTCATCTAAAAAGGGAGACCTCTGAGCATTAAAGGATCCTAAAGAGGACTCGGCTGAGTAATTTCTAATGATATTATTAATGAAAGCAACAAGTTCGTTGCTTCCCTCGAGGTTGGTAACCGTATATTTCATGAATTTCTCTCAGTCTACCCTAATTTGGTTAGGCTTACCATTATGTGGCAACCACATGTGAGGCCAATCAGTTGCAAAATAACCATGCAACTTTTCAGACCAGTCCCTACTGAGAATTAAACCATAAAATTTAGGGATATCGACTACTAGAATATCAATTATTTGGGAAACTTTTGGATTAGAGGAAAGCCTAATTGAAACTGAGGCGATTTCTCCAAGGACTTCAACTTTTTCTGTATCTAGCTGAACTATGTGTACTACATATTTTTGAGGTGTAATGTTCAACTTCATACACATAGCCCTTGGCATTATATTTGAGGAGGATCCTGAATTAACAAGGAAGTTGTGAACATTCCTGTTGAAAATTTCATAAGTGAACAGAAACGGAGGAACATGAGAAATAGACCTATCACCAATCAAAACTAGATCTAAAGGAGCTACCTTGTTTGAGGATGATGGAGGTTTTCCCATATTTTAGGCAACTTGAGTAACTATAGCAACTAGCAAAGGAGATATTGGAACTACTTTCAATTCTCTTAATAAAATCTTTTGCTATTGTTTGATTTTAGTGAGCTCATGCAGTGAGATATTAGCTCTAGTCTTTTTCATGTCGTCCACTATATTATATTCGACCATATAAGAGATTACCGATGTTTTTTAGGCATTTGGGGAATCTGGAGGAATAGGAATGGTTTGGCTAGTCTTAGATTTCTTAGCTATTGTTTTCTCATTTGCAGGAGTAGCAACTTTCTGCTTGTGATTTGTGATAGACATGTCAAGAGAACCTTTGCTTCTTGTAGTTACTAGCATTGCTTGTGCTTCTTCTTCAGTTGGCAGAATAAAATCCCATGTCCCATTTAGTTCAATTTCTTCTTTCGTTTCGGTTTCCTCTTCATTTGGAGAATCTTCTTCTACTTCTTGGTCAGATTTAGCATTTGAAATGGCATTTGGGGGTTGTGACGTAGAAGAAGGGTTCCTTTTGAATGATCGAAACAGTTTCTTAGGAGCAGAGGATTCTACAACTTGTTTTTTAATTTCGACCATTTCATTGGACATTGTCTTTAACACTTTCTGAAGACTTTCAAGATCAAAATGGTCTTTTGAAGCCTTGTCCAAAGCTATGATTCTTCTTTCTACAGACAAGGCTTCTTTCATGTTTTCTACAAGGGTAGCCTTATTGGCTTTATCTACAAAAATTGCAATATTAGAAGGCAAGTATGATATATACCATTCTATTTGTACATCTATAACAGGTTTAGAGGTAGCTGGGATTTTGTTTAGCAATTTGTTAAATCTGGAGTTGAAATCTTTGATCTTTTCATCCAGATTGGCTTTTAAATTAGAAAGATCATTGATCAAGGATGATATGGTCCTATTATCACCAAATTTTGCAAGAAACACTTCTTGAAAAGTATCCCAGTCTCTAATTGAACTTGCTGGGAGGGAAAAGTACCAAGACCCAGTAGATCCTTGTTAAGTATAAGGAAACAATCTGATTAAAACATCTTATGTGAAACCCCATTGAGGCTCATGGCTAACATAAAATTATTTAGATGTTCTTTGGCCGAGAGAGCATCGTCGGGATTATACTTAGGCAACCATTTTTCTGGGTTTGCTGGGAGTGGATTTGGATTTGCAACTAGAACAACACTAGTATTTGTCCAAGGTTGATTGGCCATAACTTGAGTTGGGCATTGGGAAATTGAGAAGGTCGGTCCAGAAGTAGGTATAGATGGTGAAAAACTTACTACTAGATTAGTACTAATAATTGTAGTACTAATTGAAGGAGTGGATGTTTGAGAAGTTGTGGATTGGATAGAAGTGGATGGAGGAGTAAATAGATGGAAAGGTGATGTGATCACGCTAGTGTCTGATTCAAATTTTGATGAAGTGACTTTCCTACTTCGTGGAGGAATGGCGAAATCGAAAGGGGTAACCACAAGTCTCTCACTTTGCAGTGTATTCAATACGCTAGTTTGCTTTAATAAGGAGGTAACACTCTCTTCAGATACTTCGGGTCTCTATGGTTTCTCTGGAGAAATGGATATCTCTTCCAACTTTTGTATCAAAGAATGCAATTCCTCTAACTAACTTATTCTAATATAAACCCGGGTGTTCTTGTATGATATGTGATCTACAAGGATATCTATTTAGCATGTGATAATAAAGATTGAACACAACTAAACAGAGATGATAACGTAAAAGATAATTCCTTTGACTAAATAGTTAGTCAAAGGAATTTATAAAATATATCACATATATGACGAGTTATATATGAAAATCACAACTTCAGTTAGGCATCATATAAAAGTGCAATTAACGCTTAACAGAAATAATAAATCTCACATATAATCCATGAAAGTAAAATTTTTCCACTAATGAAATATAAATAGAGTCAATCATACACCATAATAGTACCATATGTGTGAAGTCCTGCTCATTTGACAAATGACATAGACCAACTTCTTTCTTCAAATCAAATTGCCTCCCAAGAATACAAAATTACATCAAAAAAGGAAAGTAGTTTGATATCTAAAAGAAACAATCATGTTCCATCATTTCACCAAAGCATTCACAAACTTACAATAGTGCATTCTTTGCAAATGTTTTTGGCAAAATTCTGGACCCTTCTCCAAATGCATGAGAAGGGTATAAATACTACTCTAACTAAAAGTGTAAAAATAGATTATACAAAATTTGAGGAGGTTTCAAACAACCTTCCTCCTAACCAGGTAATTAACTCCAAAAATAAATAGAGGCTAAATAAGAAAAACTAAGAGGATGACTTGCTGTTTGCCAACTTGTCCTTTAAGTCACAAATATCGGTCATAGGTTGAATTTGAAGAGGTGGCCCGAAATGAGTCCTGAGCTATCCTGTGAAGATCACATTGATGAGTGGTGGAAACATCCTTTGAGTCGTCTGAAGGGAATAATTGAGAGCCATAATCTAGTTATGTGGCCTAACTAGATACTGCCAATACAACTCCCAGTTGGTCGTAGTCATTTTCGCAATTGCCTCTCTCTGAATCCTCGCCTTCTCTTGCCAACATTTATACAGAGCAGTTAAATTGTGAATTTATTTCATATTTCCTTCCTTGATGAGATTGGTGGCGAACAGGATGTGGTTCACTGCTTTGACGATGTTCTTTGATACTCCCGCTACTCTTGTGACTGCTAGTTCAACCTTTTTTATTCTGGCATCCCAATCTATAAAGAGAATGTCTTTATGAGTTTCTTCAATATTGAGTAGATTGGCCTTCTTTCCATATTCTATTTCCTGCCACTCAATGAACTTAGAGATTCTAGTGTTTAAATCATTAAACTTCGTTCTCTGGTCGATTGCCTTGTCTGTCAGCTAGTCGCTAGTAGTCAGATAGGGAGTAATATGCGACATCTTTTGGCAAAAATACTCTTATTGTATCACTTGAAGGCAATTTAATTCCAAGGCTTCTTTGATGAGTTCCTCAATAGTGGGAACTTCCTTGTATCTTTCCATGGATTGCTGCATTTTGTGGAGTTGCATGCTTTTGGCCGATATATCGGCCTCATGGCTAATTTTCAAAACCTCCATATCTTGCTGCAATTTCTTTAGTTGCCCCATCACCTGCCTGTTTGCACTTTCTTTCTCTGCCTCGAACTCTTGTTCGAGCTATGAAATTCTCTCCTCTTTCTCCCTTATAAAATTAGAGACCTCAGTAGCCTTGTCCATAGTGGTTGATACATATGCTCCCATGAACTATGATATTCTAGTTAAGTTCCCAGCCGAACTGAAAGGAATGTCCTTCCAGACCATGTCCATGGACTCATTTCCAGTTGGGAATTCAAGTGCATCTACCCTTCTCCTTTTCCTCTCCCTTCTAACTATGGCCTTGTGGAGAGGGCTATATAACACATCAAGTGGAGGTATTTCAATTACTTTGAGAACAATCCCCGATGTGGGTAGAGCAGGGATAATTTCAGTATGCTGGGACATTGTTGCTTGTTCCTCCATAGGCTTAGATTGTTGGTCAGTGGAGTTGGGCTCTATATCCTTTTGGACATGCAGAGGAGTTTTGAATTCCTTTGTTTCTTGGGCATTTGAGGCTTTGGGAGTGCCTTGCAATTTCTGATTAAATTGATCCCACTCCTGCTCCAAACTACCGCCTTTGGTCTCCAAACTGATTTCTGTAGCTAGGATGATTATCACTTGCTTTTCAACTGACTTCCTTCTAGACTCAGTTGTGTTGTTGGCATCTTGGGACTTCCCTGTGTCTGGTGTATTCTCAATGTTTACCTGAGAGTCTATTTGAGATCTAGGGCCTCCACTCTCAACAGTGACACTTGGAGTAGTCTTATCCTCGGGTTTTAATAGATGCGTTAGGATCACTGGAGCCTCTCATCTCTGAATTCCTGAAACCTTTGGAAATATTTAGGTTTCAGATTTGCTTTTTCCCATTTGAAAGCTTGTTCGAAGGATATGGTTGACTGTAATAAATCTTCAAAATGATTATCATCATGATTGTATGGCTTGAGTTTAACTCTAGTAGTGACATTGTATGCCACTTTGTTTGGATAAAATTGCCTCTTAGGTAATGTATGAAGCATGAGGACTTAAATATGTGTTGATTCCTCAGTGGCATGAACAAAATTGGCTGAAGCAAAAGAACCGCATTTGACAGGGAAAATGGGCCATAATGACTTCTTGTCGTCTTTTAGAACTTTAGTCAAGCCCTTTCCCACAGTTTGGTAGGCAATCTCTCTTGCTAATAACTTATCATAAACATATAGAGGAAGGACGTGTGGATCAGCTACGCTACCAAAAACCCTAATATAAGTGAACCATTCTTCAATAAAATACTTGCCAACAGTAAGCAGGTATGCTGCAACTTCTTGGGAAAACCTAGGGGTTTTTTATTGAAAATCATTTGATGTAGGGGCAACACAACATCATGGAATATCTTATAGAAGTGAGGTATGTAATGTGACTCCCATATTTTTTACTGACTGAGATGGATGGGTAAGGATCTTGTAAGGTCCATTTCCAATCCATGGTTGTAAATGTTGTGCAAAAGCATATAGTATCCATAATGTAGGCACTAAAATAGAAGGGAGGGAGGTTATCTGAGAAGGAGGCTTTCTTCTGTCAATATTCGGTAATGATGGTGGTTGTGTTGTCAGATAGGATGGATTGCCAATTCATGATATGGGAATTAACACAGGCATCAATAAGAGGAATCCATTCAATTGAAAACTTAGTATTATTGGGTAGCCCATACAATCTACATAACATGGTCGTTGCATAGTTGTATGGGTTTACCAAAGAGGCTATAACATACATACCCAGTTTTTCATACTTGAATTTGTTGTCCAACACACTCCAACCCTGAATTAGCTTGAAGGGGTCTGGATTCTTCTTTGTGAAGTTAGCCACAAATGTACCATCGTAGATATCCAGGGGATCAGGTATGTGGTACATCTTCTTCAAATCCTCTGCTATGAACGACCCAATGAGATCCATCTTT
Source organism: Pinus taeda (assembly GCA_000404065.3). Classification (NCBI taxonomy): domain Eukaryota; kingdom Viridiplantae; phylum Streptophyta; class Pinopsida; order Pinales; family Pinaceae; genus Pinus; species Pinus taeda. Next base: position 115,341 of record APFE030841634.1, on the reverse strand, counting down.
GAATTCTTGAACTGTCTATCTTCAATTATAAGGTTTTCAATCACCCACCTGATCATATCTGTATAGGGGAGGATTTTAGCCCTTGCTCCTATCCTATGAAGGAATGAACAGGAAGCATCTCTACATTGGAGTTCTAAATGCCTTTTGGAATTAGTTGTTTCTCTGGTAACAGTGATTTTAGGACACTCGTCCTCCAACCTATTGTAAATTACTTCCCAAGTTGTTGCACCTCCGATAGCATCACAAACTATATCAGCAAATATAGGATCCATCTCTGTAAACTCAGCTTCAAAATGGTATGCTTTCTCTGTTTCTGAATCACCTTTCTAAGGGACATGTCTTTTGTCGCTTTCATGAGATAAACAAGATATATCAGCACAAATGATATCTAGCAATTAATATTGAAAACTTCTGTGAAATGACTTTGGATCATGAGAAAGGTTTTAATGAGATACTTGATTATAACTACCCATAACCAGGAAAATGATTATCCTTCCTCAAGCCGCTAAATATTTAATAACCTATCAACTCTTTTGTTTTAGCATTTAAAACGTAATTATTCCACACGCTTTACTAGATTTAATCACGCATTGCGGTCTTAAAAAGGATATAGTATAGTGTTTCCAGATATCTTAAGCACAATGCGATTGTGATATCGCAATATCGCATTTCGCAAATCGTGTGTGGTTGTTCTAATGGCATAGTCCAGTTTTTGCGAACTATACGAAGTGCGAAATGCGATTACAAAATGACTAGGTGATGTTATCACAGCGGGAGACCTAATCGCATATCGCACTTTTCTAACGGTTTTTTTTAACATGGTCATGCGGAAAAGTGTGATTTGCGATTTGCGATATGGATATCACCCTTAGTTATTTTTTCAAGGTTTTGCTAGGAATTTTCTTAGAGTTAGGGTTTTATTATCCTAAGCCTAAAAATTTAAAAGGGTCCACATTTACACTTCTAAGCCTATCTATTGTTTTTTTTTATAAATGGTGGGGGGGGGGAGGTTATTTCGTAGTACAAAAATATGTTAGAAAACCATATAGTAATTGATCATCCACCATCTCTTCATTACCTGCAAGCAAGGTTAACCTGGACAAAAACTTTGCAACCACATTTTCTTTCTCTGGTTTGTCAATAATAGTCAAATCAAACTGTTGTAACAATAACAACCATCTAATTATCCTACCATTGACATTAGTCTTATTCGTCAAATATTTAATGGTTGCATGATCAGTATGAACAAAATTTTGGTACCTAGTGATATAGTGCCTAAATTAGTTTAAACAACGTACTACAATTAAGAGATCTTTTTTACTGATAGTGTAATTCAAATCAGCTTTAGAAAAAATCTTACTAATGAAATAAATATCATAAGGCAACTTATCCTCTACTTGTCCCAAGGCTACCCCCACAACTTTATCTAATGCATCAGTTAGATATGGAAAGGCAATTCCGAGTTGGGACCCCTTAGGATGGGTGTAGTGGTCAATTTTTCTTTCAAAACTTCAAGGGAATCTTGGAAATTGCTAGTCTAACATAAATATGAATCTTTGGCTAGTAACCCAAATAAAGGTGAAGCCACTTTACTAAAGTGTTTGATGAATCTCCTATAATAACCAGCTAGTCCCAAGAAACTCCTGACATCTCTTTGATTTTGAGGGTAGGGACTCTTTTTATGATGGAATTTTTGTTTGGGTCAACCTATATTCCTTCCTTGGATATGGAATGGCCAATGAAAATCCCCTCATTCATCAAGAACTCACATTTCTTAGGGTTCAGAGAGAGATTCATTTCAATTCATTTCTTCAATACCTTGCATAGATTGGAGGGAGCTTCATGACATTCACATCCATAAGGAGTGAAATGAAATCCTCCATGCATATTTCAACAGAGTCATGAACAAGTTCAGCCAAAATAATCAAAATTTTCCTCTGGAAAGTAGCAAGGTCATTGCATAAACCAAATGGAAGAACTCTATAACCAAAGGTACCCCAATGACATGTGAATGTGGTCTTGTCTTGGTCTTCAGGGATGATCTAGATTTAGTTGTATCCACTAAATGCATCCATGAAGGAGAAGAACTTCTTCCCTACAAAGCCATCTAGGATTTGGTCAATGAAGGGAAAAAGAAAATGGTCCTTCTTTGTAGCCTGTAATCAACATAGATTCTCCACTTCCCATTCTTCTTAGGAACTAAAACAAGAGGTGACACCCACTCACTATCTGAAATGGGGTATATGAACCCTACATCCAATAGCTTTTGTAGTTCTTCTTTCACAATATCCTTAAGAGTTGGGTGCATCCTTATCTAGGGTTTGCGCATAGGCTTGCATCCCTCATTGATGTAAATATGATGAGTAAAAAATAATGGATTCACACCTTTCATTTCCTTATAATCCCAAGCAAAATCATCCAAGCGTTTCCTCACTATTTTACACAATTGTTCTTCCTATTTAGCCTAGAGAGAAGGGTTGATATTTATAGTTCTTGATGGGGTATATGAACCCTACATCCAGTAGATTTTGTAGTTCTTCCTTCACAATGTCCTGAAGAGTTGGGTCCAATCTTCTATGGGGTTGGCGCACAAGCTTGCATCCCTCATTGATGTAAATATGATGAGTACAAACTGAGGGACGCACACCTTTCATTTCCTTATAATACCAAGAAAAGGCATCTAGGTGTTGCCTCAGTATTTTGCACAATTGTTCTTCCTGTTTGGCCAAGAGAGAAGGGTTGATCTTTACGGTTCTTGATGGGCCAAACTCTACAAACTTTTCATGTTCTTGACTTGAGTCAATAAGGCATAAGTCAGTCCAAGGATTACTCCTAGATTCTTTCATCAAATCATCAATTAGTATGGGAGTGGAAGGTTGGTTATGAAGGATATGTTCAATGAGGTCAACTTCATCAAGTTGCCCCCCTCCTATAATAATATCTAAAGTGTAGATTTGGTAGGGGGTGGTGTGATAAATTTCAACTTATTCCTCCTCTTCTAACCACAAGGGTAAGTCATGCAGAATAGAAGGTTGAGTAGGAGGATACAATACCAGTTGTTTTGACAAATGTCTATTTTTAATGGTCATGTTCCCAACCCTACAACTAATGTAAGCATCAGCAATGGCTAACCACAATCTTCCCAAGATGAAAGGATAGCCATTAAAATGGGTTTTGGGTTGGAAAACAAATAAATTAGTAGGATATTCCCAAGATTCAATGGAGACCATAACATCTTCAACAAATCCCTTAGGAGCTATCGTGGATCTGTCTGCAAGTTGCACCACTGTGGTGGTCTTTCTCAAAGCCCCTTGGATATTTAGCTTTAGCATGGTTTCCTTAGTCATCACATTGATTTTAGCCCCAAGATCAATCAAGGTCTTAGGGACTATAAGGTCATTAATGTGCACATCTAATACTGGGCTTCCAGGGTCTAGATATTTCTAGAAGATCACCCTTCCAAGCATCAAATTAGATAGTTGCCCAACAACATTTATGGTGGGGGTGTCTCTTTTTCTTATCTTGGGATTTTTTTAGAAAAATCTCCTTGATGAGTTTATTATAGATGGGAACATCTTTAATGGCCTCAAGAAGGGGTATCTTAACACAAATTCTTCAAGTCTCCCAAAAGTTCAACCTCTTTTGGGGTGTGTTGGCTAGGGTGGATCAACCTATCAGGAAAAGGAGGTGGATTGAATTAAGGAACACTCTCTTCCTTCTCTTCTTCAAGCTCTTCAGTTGGAGAAGGTGGGTGGTTATCTGGAAGCACTCTCCCATACAAAAGTTTAATCTCCTGGATTTCCATAGCATAAGCAGGATAGTATGTCTCTCTATTGTAGACCTGTTGTGCTTGCTTTTTGTTCGTGTTCGGATTAGGTTGATCAAGAATTTGAGGTTTCTTACGTGGAGTAGGATGAGTGAGTTATGGTTAAGGTTGGGGTGGGGACGGTAAAAAAGGAGGTTGGTGGACTTGAGGCCTCCACCCTTGTGATGGGTTGCCCACTAAGAAGATTGGGGTGGATATGGCTGAAAAGGATGGTTGACAGGTTGAGGATATGTCGGATCATAAGGCCAAGAAGAAGGTGTGGACTAGGATGGATGAATGGACTATTACCAAGGTTGCAAGGTACACTTCGATTTGGATTATAATAAGAGCAATGTGCACCTTACATGCCTTGTTGATATGGTTGAGGTCCTTGAGGCCTTCTTTGATTGATGAAACAAACTTGCTCTGACCCACCTTCTGCCCCTTGGTATATAACTTTAGTCCTGGCAAAGAAGGCAATTTTCCTATTGCATGATTTCTTCACAGACTACGTAGACTTCTATGACATTCAAGGGGCATTTATTCCTAGGATGTCTTTTGCTGCATCTAGGGCAGAAAATGGCTAGTTCTCTTTTTTGCTTCCTCCTAATTTCTTTTGGTTTGCATGGTATCCATTTCCAATGCAAACCTATGCATCATTTCACTCTTGAAATCCTATAACATGTTACTTATCTCATTCTTGGTGGATTTTTTGGAGGGAGAGGAATTGACCAAGCCTTGACTAGCCCTACCCTTATTCTTGGCAACCCTAGAGAGATTCTTGAACAAATTTTTTATTTCATCATAGTATAACTGATAGATATCTCCTCCATACCACATGTTGAGGGTTTCCAACATATCCTCCTTGATCCCTTGGAGAAGAAATAGCTTGAGTGACTTAGGATCAAGAGTATAGTTGGCCCTCCTATAACTAAGTTGAAATATTTCTTCATAGTCTTCTAAGGATTCATCAGGTCCAAGAGTCATCCTAAAGATTTCTTCCTTGGTTTCTTTGGACCTACAATAGTCCCTATACTTGTTACTTAAGGCATGTTTCATTTGGGCCCAGGTAGTGATGTTACCCCCAGGCAGACCCATAAACCAATGCAAGGCTGCATATTCAAGGGTAGAGGAGAAAAACTTAAACTTCTGCTCATCAGAGGCATAGTCATAGGTCCTACAAACAACAGCAAATTCAAGCATGAAGGTGGAAGGATCATCATAGGTTAAGCCATGGAAGTGTGGGAGGGAAGTAGGGCTTTTGTTCTTCATTCTAACCTCTCAAGTGGTCTCTCTGATAGGGAAAACCTCATTGTCCTTGTTTTTAGCCATAGTTTGGATAGGTGAAGTGGGTTCTTCTTCTTCCCCAATAGGTTCTTCAAAAATTTCAAGTTGCTCACCTCAAGGATCTTCCAACTCCCCTGTAGTCAGAGAGGGAAGCTCATAGGCACCAAAGAAGAGCGAAGGTTGAATGTTTGAGGGTGTGGAATTTTTTGGTAAGAATTTTCCTTGATTATCCCTACTCCTACGAGGCATGAAAGAATTTTTTATTTTATTTTTTTTCACTTTTTCAAAAACGGTATGCAAAACATAAAATAATGCTTAAGTAGAAACAACATCTACTTAGACACCTTACGAGCAACGACGCCAAAAAGTGGTGAGTCCTAGTATTGCACCAAGAATGTTTCAACTCCCAAGGGCTTCTCAACTCAAATTATCAACCCAGCGTTCATAAAAATTAGAGGTGTGAGTGCTATATGCACAACATATTGGATTCCACTCATGCCACCCTTATTCATGACATTAGATCAAATGTTCTCAATGACCATTACTCCTACTGAATTAGAATGAAAGCTTACTAATGAAGGTACAATTAGAAATTACTTCTAGCTATGAAAATGGAAATGGCATTGACTCAACTTATAAATGCTAATAAATTCATGAAAGGACAAAGGCTAATGTACTTGCAGAAAGAAAGTTATTTTATCTTGTAAAATCCATCAAAATATCAAATCTACTTGTATAAAGGAAACTATTTTATCTTTCATGATTCATCAAACTACCAATCATAAGTGCATGCATCATCTACCTATTTCACACTTTCTTGAAAATCAGTAGCCTACTTAGGATAAAAGAAACTAATTTTACTATGTTTTGCAATGAAGAAACGGAAAGGTTAGAGTGGCCTAGGAGCTTCCCCTTATCATCAAATCACAATTGGGGGTCATTATTCATCTTGACTAATTCAAAGTTGTATTGGGTATCAAAACTCTTGAAGGAAAGTGGTGCTACAGGCTTGCTAGAGGTGGCTGCTATAGGAGGTCCTGTATTACTACAAGAGTGCCTGTAATGCTACAGGAGCGCTTCCGAGTGGCTTTTTAAGGTGAAAATGATGTCTTAATGGTATGGAGAGGTGGATTGGATTTGAAGCAAATGAAGGGAGGTTGGTTTGAGCCTCTAGCCAATATTAGGACCTCTCAGAAGTTTGATTTGCACTAGGATGAGTCCTCACGGTATACTAGGCAAAATGACTTATGAAACAGAGTTTTGGGATAGAATTTGAAGGTGGAAAGAGAAGATGAAGGAGCTGAATATGGAAGTGTTAAAGGTGCACTTCCATGCAAATCAACACAGCGTTGCAATTGATCACAACATGCACCCATTTATCATTAACAAAACGAGATAACTTGTGATGGAAGAGATGAGTTGAATTTAAATAACATCTAGTTTATGCCATAACATTGATCTAATCACTAAATTGACTTCTAAGCTACAAAAAAAAAATGTAAAGCAGAACAACTAACACTATTCTATTTCCAATAAATCATAAACACAATATTTTTGGGTTGTGGTTGTGAATCCGTTCACTCATTATCCCACATGAGAGGTGATGTAGAGGCTTGCAACCACAAGTTTTTATAATCTCTATTGAAATGAAAGAAACTATGATCTGCTCGGAATCAAGAAGAAACATAAGCACAAAAAGAGGGACCAAAGCATCTAGGTTAGGCCTAAAACCAAGGGTCTCAACCCTCTGAAACTAACTCAGATGCAACTTAAAATCCAACTTCTCATTATCAAAAAGTGCATGTCTCATACATCACTTAAAATTTCAAAGTAACAATGTCAAGCTTCAAGCTCAATACCTACACCTAGCTGAACAAAAACTTTGAATCCTAATGAGCTCTTCTTCTTGTTTATTTATACAAAAGGGTAGTTGATAGCATCTACCTTAAAAGTAGGAGTGATTCCCTCCTTGATCTTGAAAATTGTGGATCTTGTCCCTCCTGAGCTTCTCTTGGACTAGGAGTCACTCGGCTGCCAATGAATTCGAACTAGTGAGAGAGGATATTGTGATCCCAAGTCGAGTTAGGGAGTTAAGGAGGTGGGGAAACCCCCTAGATTCTCTCCTAGTTGTCTCCATAAATCTCCTACATAGTAATAGCCTCAAAAATGCTTATTTTTCCTGCAATTATAACACATTGGGCCACATGCTATGACAAAAACCTTTTACTCCTCTTACTAAGTATAATATAACAAAAAATGTGAATTAATGTGAGAGAAGGATAGTTTTAAGGTTGGAGGATGGCATAATGATCTTCAAAATATACCTATTGACAGGACTCATCATCATCATACGTATATGCTCCCTTCAAACTAAAATCAAAAGGACAACTTTCATAAACATAAGATTTTGAATACTTAATTAATCTACAATCAACATGATCCATATCTTTGGGATCATTCATATATAAACTTGCATGATGTAACCAAATGTCCTTAAACATGTTAGCTTTTCTAACATGTCTGTATTCTATAGAGTGTATATGCCAATATCTAGGGGGAAAGGTAGCCATAACTTCTTATAATTCATACTCAATTACCTAGTAATTCCTAAGGCAATAGTTTGATAAGCAATTTCTCTTAGTGCCGACCTACTAGGTTTATATTTAGGTTACAAATCTGATGTGTTACACATCCAAAAATCCTAATACATGAGAATCTTTGATTTGTGTACCAGTCTCATATATCTTTGATGGTATCTTTAGCTTCTTAAGATAATTTAGGAGTTGGTTTATTGAATGGTATGTCATGTAAAGGAGCCATGAAACAATCACAATTGTTGAAGAGATAATTTCTACACTTATGATCCCATAGAACAAAGAAATAAACATAAATTTGTTCTTATTCTGGTGCCCAAGTCCATTTCATAACTGGAAATGAAGTTGTTCAACAAACTACGCATAATAAATATGGTGACATGAAGAATACAACTCCAAATCTTAAGGGAGATATTAATATTTCTTTACTACCAAATGAATATTTGCAAATACGATTTTTGTCGAGTAGAAAAATTTCCCCTTCGTTGCAATCTCATGCAATAAAGGGACCCATTCTAACTTAAATTGTTAAGGATATTTTTCCCCATATAATCTACGTAATGGGGTGTTTTAAAATTTGAGTAGGGTAGAGTATGTTTGATTTTGTTTTGATGAATCAAATTCATACCACCAAACCTTTGATTAATACCACCATTTCCAATATCTAACCTTCTCGTTCTTTTGCTTTAAATTCTTGTAAAAAATGTTTGTCTAAGCAAATTTTAGAAGATTCTAATTTGTACATTCAAACTAAATCCTTAGGTCTAAAGAAACCAACTATTTGCTAAGAATAATTAACTTTGTTGCTTTTCCCCTTTTATTTTTAATAATACTAATTTATCTCATCTTAATTCCATGAACTATATATATAATATATATATATATATAGATATAGATATATATATAATTTAGTTTTTATAGTAATCTATCCCTTAAACCCCGGATGCGGGTGATGGCACGTCTCGAAGGGCCGAGCCACATGTCCACCATGTGCCGCCCCGTGCTCACTTAAATGTTGGATGGACTTAGTCGTCAAAGGCTTAATCCTGCGTGGTTTGTGCTCTGGGCATTCAATGCCGAGCAGAGTGAAGAGATGGCTGCAGTTATGGTGTGCTCCGAACGAGGGAATGTGGAGGGTTATCAAGGTATGGAGGTGCAGATATCAGTTCATCGTTATGGTGGAGTTGGGGAACTGCAATCGCAGAGACATTCGACGCAGAGGCAGACTCAAAGGAGGGCGGTTATCCCACCACCTCAATCTGCCATCTGGGCTTCTCGATGCTCCAATTCAGGTTCCTATTTTGAGGGAAAGCAGAAATTTGAGAGCATTTCAAAGGTTCTGGTGGCAAATTCAGAGGTTCTGGTGGCGAATTCAGAGGTTCTGGTGGCAAATTCAGAGGTTCTGGGGCGAATTCAGAGGTTCTGGTGGCGAATTCAGAGGTTCTAGTGGCAAATTCAGAGGTTCTGGGGGTGAATTCAGAGGTTCTGGTGGCGAGTTCGGAGGTTTTTGTGGAAAATTCAAAGGTTGTGGTGGCGCTGGGGAGGTTCGGGTGGCGAATTGCGCCTTGTGGTTGGCCTCACAAATCGCCCAAGGCTATCAAGGGAGAAGGAGAATTGCCCATGGCGAGGCTACGACAACGGCAACCTTGCAGGAAGGGATCTGGGCGAGGCTCATCCTCGCGCCCACCGGCAGAGAGGGAGCACCACCATTGCTGCTGTTGCTATTGCTATAGGAGGGCAGGGGTTAAGCCACTCCAAGCTGGGCAATACATGGAGGTTGGCAGCTCGAGCGAAGGGGAGCCAGTCCTCCCAGCATTTGGCTCGGTGGTGTTCACCTTGGGCAACTCCAAGGATAATCCAGGAATTAATGCTCATGTTTCAGTGCTTTTTACTCAAGCTCCTGAAGGGAATGAAGGTGGGTCGCCTCCAGGAATGGTGGAACCACCCCCAGAGGGCTCTGGAAAGGAGAGCCCTGTGCTGCAACCACCAATTGGGGTGGGCACCTCAGGGAAGGAGATTATGCCCGCTCCCTCTCACCCCAAGGCGAAGGAATCTCAAGGCTCAGCGCAGGACAAATGGGCCGCCATGTGGGAAGGAATCCCTGAGGGTCAGGGATGGTGCACCATCGTGGAGGAGAAAAGTCCTGGCGATGATTGACCCTCCGACGTGCGCTCCAGCACCTGCCGTTTCCTCTCTGCTCGGGTCCAGGATTTTGTTTGCTGCGGGTCAATGGGTACGGGTTAGCATTGTGTTTGTTCACTTACAGTTTCTTACTCTGTCCAGTTTGTTTTGGTCGAGTTTTCTCTCAGTTTGTCTTGTCTGTATCGGTCTACAGTCTGGTTATGAAGAACGCCCCTGCGTGGGCAGTCATGCTCATGTTTAATTCAATGTGTCATGGTATGGTGACGGGCAAATTGAATTGGTTTCCAGCCTCAGTTAGTTTTTTTGGAGGAATTTTGGAAGTCCTGTTGATGCTACCCCTGCGTGGGAGCTTTTTGAGTCAAAGCTATGTTACCCAAGGCGCCACTGGCGGCCATGGAAGTCTTGTTTCACTGCTTGTAAACATTTTACTGTAAATATAATATAATAGACTAGCTAGTTTTACCGAGAAAAAAATAATAATCTATCCCTTAAAAATAATTATATACTAGATATAAGTATTTTCGTTTAGTATATGTATATAATAATATATATATATATATATATATATATATAATATATATTATATTATATTTATTTTTAATTAAAAGGATAATATTTTATATCTTAAAAATGATTATATACATAGACTAGAATTACTTTTTTTTAGGTATATAATATTATTCATATATATATATTTATATAATATAAGTTTATTAAAAATATTTATTTATAATATATATTTAAATTAATTAATTAATAAATTTTCCCCAGTTAAAAGTAGTCTTTTTTTCTGGTCAAAAGTAGTTGTTTTTTTGTAGCCGTTGGAGTGTTCGGTCTCTTTATTTAACTTGTTGCCATTGATCTGACTCTTCAACTTGTCCTGACGATGAACCACACTTATTAGTTTGAAACACGGCACCAAATGTATTTTGATATAATTATTGTCAAAAAAATGTCTAAAAACATTGTGCAAGTCTTTACGTCAAATAAAAGATAAATATCAAAGATCAAATAAAATATAAATATGAAAAATCCAAATTAGGAAAACATATATAAAAATGTTACGAACTTCCAAATCCACATGCAACATTGTCAAATCATAACTAGAATGTAGGAATTTGGAAGTCGAACTTAACCCTCAAAAATAAAAATAAAAATAAAAAAATTCACTCTTAACACACTTTTTCCTCTTTAATATACTTTATTGCACATCACTTAAAAGCGAATCCAAAAATTCAGGCACTAGATAATCCAATAATGTCCATTAAACAAAATCATAGATACAAATATCTTAAATATGGGAGTCCAAAAAAGTTCATTAAAACATTTCCCAAATATGGATAAGTGAAAAAACAAGATACTAGATAATCCAATAATGTTCATTAAACAAAATCCTAGATACAAATATCTTAAATATGGGAGTCCAAAAAAGTTCATGAAAACACACTAAAACATTTCCCAAATAAACACAAATTACTAGAGAAGTCGGATACGGATATTTCTACTAACTTCACCGAAATATGAATTAGAGAATTCAAAGATACATACACATCATTAATACTTTCATGGATCTACATGAGTGTGACAAAGAAGGGCTTGGAAAGACGAATCCATGAATTCGGATTAAGCATTTTATTAATGGGGTTTAATCCATCTATAAAATCTATTAGAAAGGAGAAACAAAAAGGAGAAACAAAAGGAAAAAGTTTATTTTTAAAGAGAAAATGTTAAACTGTAAAATCCTAAAATCAAAAGATGATGTCACACAAATGACTTAAAACCTATTAAAAATCTAAATAACTTATAATAATTCATGAAAATGGAAGAAGAGAAAAACTTTATAATGGATTCATTGGGTTGTTGTATTGGATATAACTTTCTCTCAAAGGAATGGGTTAAATCAACTAATCTTAATGGTCATTACTACATTCTCCATGTTTATGGTTAAATAACTTACATGTGGCATATGCCTTCTAAAATTGATTTCAGTAAATTTGGTAGGTTTGACCTTACAAGATGAGTTACTCATGTGGAATGTTATTTTTCTTATATGTGGTATAACTCATCATGTGGAATGTTATTTTTCTTATGTGGTATCACAAATGATTGATGAAACTTTCTGTGGTGTCTTTAAAATTTATTCTAGATGTCAAAAATAGTGGCAATGTTGTATGAAATGTCATCAAGGTTATATTGCTCAAACACAATTTGTCTCATAGCTCTATGCTTCCTTTGAACTACACAATCATTATTTAAGAATATTGACCAAGCTTCACCAATCTAGAATAGTTGAAGATTTCAAAGGATGCTTCATCAATTGTCTGAAGGAAGAGATACATGCACAAGTCTTAATGATCCATCCTTCTACCAGTTTAGAAGCCTCTCAAAAAGCATGGGTGAACGCTCATATAAAATAGACCACATGTACTCCCCATTCCTTCGCAACTATTACCCCCACCCATCCCTCTCCATCCTCCTCACTTCTCAAAATGTACAAGTAAACCCAGGCTAAAATTGTAAAGCACCAACATAAAGGTTTATAGTACGACTATGATGAGAAATATTTTCTCAAGGGTAAATGTAAGGAGACAAAAACTCTTTATGTCCATATTGTAGGACATTTTTCATGATGAAGCTAAATTTATATCTGATATCCGTAGAGGCCCTTCATCCATCCATTAAAAGTGTTCTCATATCTAATTTATGGGATTTTGAGCCATAGATCTCTTTGCATGCCTTCTACATCAAAAAATGAATGTCATTATCTTAATTTAAAGTGATGTCACCATAACTTTATTCATCAACATGTAGCCCAAGAAACCCATGGATACATCCATGTCGTGAAAAAATTCCAAATCATGACTGCTAATGGAGGTTATGTGAAATGTGGTGGTCATTGAAAAAAAGTGAGGCTTCAAATGGGTGATTATTCTCTAAAAACCCACATATTTACTATTTAAATGGGTAGTTGTGACATTATCATGGGTGTTGAATGGCTACAAATATTACGTCATATCACGATGGATTTTTTGAGTTATGAATTAGTTTCCAACATGATGAGATTAGCTAAAATTTTAAATGAATTACAAGTAGATCACCATAGATCATCATCTTCCACTATCTGAAAAATCTTCTTAAAAAGGAGTATTTAGGCTTTATGGCTCAATTCCTTCCCATTCAAGCCTTTAAGACACCTTTTGAACCTATTCATACTAACATGTAGTTAGTCTTGGCCAAACACCATTATTGCTTAAATTTTCCTAAGGTCTACCTCCCTCTAAAGGTGAGAATGATCAGTAATTTCTATTGAGATTAGGTAGCCTCCTATCCAATGTCAACTTGTATCACCATCCATTTTCCCCATAAATGTAATAGAGAAGATATTTGAGGATTTTATAGACATTGCTTTCATTTGTCCTAGTACCATCCCTTATTTGACACCAGTCATCATTATCCTTAAGAAACAAGGCACTTGGCACATGTATCCTTACTTTTGAGCTCTAAAAAATTTAACAGTCACGGATAAGTTTTCCATTCCAATCATTGATGACATTTTATATGAACTCGAAGGTGCTCAATTCTTCATGAAACTCAATCTATTCTTAGGTCATCACCAAATTTGCATGAAAGAGGTAGAGATTCCTAAAACTACGTTTTCACACTCATGAAGACCATTATAAGTTATTGGTGATACCCTTTCACCTTTTCAATGCACCTTCCAACTTCTAAAGTCTCCAAACAAAATATTTAAACCCTTTTTGTGTCATTTTTCCCTTATCATTTTCTATGACATCTTGATCTATAGTAAAACTTGTAAAGCCCATGTCACCCATGTGAATTAGATCTTACAACTACTTGTTGGTCATCAACTATTTCTTAAGTGGTTGAAATGTGCCTTTGGTGTCTCTAAAATGGAACATTTCGGCCATATTGTTAGTCATGATGGTGTGCATGTGGCTCCAAAGACAATTGAAGTGATGAAGAATTGTTCATGTCTCAAATCTCTAAAAAGTTTAAGAGGCTTTCTTCGTCTTACTAGTTATTATAGGGAACTATGGTAAGATTGCAGCTCCCCTCACAACATTTCAAATAAAAATTCTTTCAATTGGAATGATGCACAAAATGCATCTCCCAATACTTGAAGAATGTTATGTGTACAACCCCTGTACTCGCTCTACCCAACATCGCTAAAAAAATTGTCTTGTAAAGTGACACCTCACATAACGGCATTATAGGTTCAATACTCATTCAAGAGGAATAACCATTAGCTTTTACCTAAAAAAAAAATTATGAGAGGAACTTGGGAAAAAAAACTTATCAAAAGGGTATTATGGATATTTTATAAGTTTTGGATATTTGGAATCCATGCATATGCAAGAAATGTTTATAGATTAAAACTAGTCAACATAGCCTAAAATACTTCATAGAGCATAGGATTTCCTCCCTCAAGCAACAAAAATGGGTTAGCAAAATTTTGGGGATATGACTATAATAAAACCTATAATAAAGGCAACGAGAATGTGGTAGCAAATGCTCTCTCTTGAAATTATGAATAGGTAGTGTCCTTCTTTTTACTCTCCTTCATAATAGCATAATAACATACTAGTTGAATGACATCCACAAAGAATGGTTAACATATCCCAAAATAATTGACCTAATCTAACAACTTCAAATGGAATCCCATTCCTATTATGGATACACTTGTTAGGTTCCTATACCAATAGGTTTCATCTTTCATGATTGACAGTGGAAGGGCTAAATATGATCATCATTGCATGGCTGCAAAGGTTCCATATTTTGTGTACAAACTACAAAAAATTAAAAAATGAAAAGAGGGTATGCCTTAAAAGAATAATCAAAGGGCAAGAAAATCAAGTGGTCAAGAGAAAAGTGAAAATGAACCCCAAACTAAAGACCAGGAAAGTGGCCAGTCAAAATGCCACTACTAAGCTCATTTGGCAGTGTCATGTTATCCAAAGAACTGCTGCAAATCACATTTGATGGATGGCCCAACAATCTAAACTGGACCATGCCATGGTTAAATTGCTTGCTGCAGAATAGAGAATGTTCCCTGACCAAATAGCTCAAGCTTGGCAGATGACTAGCTAGGTAGAGAAACAAAGGTACCCAACTGCTTAATCTGGGGCCTTGGAAGAAATAAGGGTAGATTTTAGATACGAGGGCAGTCAAAAGGAAAGAGGAAGATCAGGGTCTGCTAATTCAAGTGCACCCACTTTAATGAAGAAAAAATGTTAGGATTACTAGGATGGGTAAGTAGTGTAAGGTTGCAGAAATGGAGAGCCATCACCAATTGGCCTATTAAGTGAAAAAACTTATGCCACTCAGTGTGTGGGCATGAAAAACAAAGAGTGGAGGACAAGCATTGGAATCATGTCTAACTTCCCCAGTTTCCCCCAAAAGTCATTTCTTACTAACACTCCCAAGGGCCTCGAGATCTGCTCAGGTGTCCAGTTCCACTCCATTACATCACAAACCACTTGGTCAAGCCATGAAATTCAATCATGAAAAGAAACCACATTTCTTGTGTAAAAACATCCTTTTTCATCATTTTCATTTATCCTCAGAAATCCTAAGTTAAGTTTCACTTATGAAAACTTGGCTTTACCCCTTCATTCACCTCACAAACCATATTAATCACTAACATACTATCTAGCTCCCTAACTCCCCCCTTCCCCTAAATCTATTACAATCCAATGAAAATCTCCCAAGAACATCTATAAATACCCTCCCCTTAGCACTATAGCTAAATATCCCTCCCTTGGGAAATATTAACCCCTCAAGGGTTAGTATTAGCCCTCAAATCATCCAAAAAAACTATGGGGTTGACAAGCTATGGTTAAAAGGCAAAAATTCATTTCCCCACCCTCATTTACCCTTTTTCCCCTTTCCTCCGCCCTAAACCCGTTTATTATAAAGTTTTTTAAATAAAAAACTTGTAAATATAAATGTGCGTTTAGAACCCTTTTATTATAAAGTTTTAAAACTTTAATAAAGTGCGCATAAAACCCTTAACCTAAGGTTTTTACCCACCCCGCGCGCCCCATTTATTAAACATTAATTTTATAATTGGGCGGGTCCCCCGCTATTAAAGCGCTGGCGCATTGAGATCGCCGCCCACCGTTATATCTTTCGCCCCGCCCATCCTACAGTGGGCGGTCGATCTTCAACCACAACTGCCCGACCTTTTGCGTCTGGGGGATGGGTGGTATTGCTGCCGTACCCCAGCCACGCGTCAGGCACCGGGGTTGTTCGCTGCCGCCCCCC
>APFE030841634.1:79780-96180 GCA_000404065.3 Pinus taeda | reverse complement strand
CTCACAGCCAAGAAGGTACTGACATTGAGGAATTTCACTCAGACACTGGAGAGGAAATGTCAGGAAATGAAGGTTGAGATAGATGAATTCAGAGCTAAAATGGCTATTTTACAGGACAAAGGACTGCCAAGCTTAGTGACTAGTACAGGACAACTGCTGTCATATAATCAGTATATGACAAGGATCAACAATTATGTTGAAAACCAGATCACAGCATCCAGCAGCTCCACAGAAGAAGCAGGGCCTCCCTCTGGGCAAACCCTCTATGAAAAGCTGGAGAATCTATTCTTTATTGAGCATGAAATTAATCATTTGTTTGAGGTCCCTTTTAATTTTTATAGACACACAGAGGCAGATGAGACAATGGTTAAAATGAGAAGACATCAGTTACCCCCAGCTAATTGGTGGCAAGCAATGTTGGAAATTTTGCCTAGATAATTCCACTTTGCTTTTTGCCTTTTTCGGAGAAAGATCAGCAGACAGGTCAACAGACAGGTCAGCAGGCAAGTCAGCATACAGGTACAACAAGCAGCATACAGATGACTCAGCAATCCACCCAAATAGCAGGCCAAAATTAACGCAGCATTTAAAGCACTGCTACCGCCTACTTTCCACCGCCAAAAGTCAAATCTGTCTGACAGAGGAATGTCGGCTACCTCAGCATTTAAAGTTATATTTATGTTGTCATTTACTTTTTGTAAGAGAGTTGGTGGTGCAATTTATTGCACCATAACTCTCTACTAAGATATTTTATACCCTATTTTTGTATATATATCCCCTCAGATAACGCATTGAGGGTCAGTTGTAATACAATTCTTCCTGAAGAGCTCTGTTGTATACTGAAGATTTTTTTATAATAAAAATTGCTGATGGATATTGCTGGCTCCAATGCTGTCTGAAGATGGATATGTAAAGCTCTGTGTTGTTGCAGAATTCCTGTGTCATTTGCTGAATCAATAAGTTTCTCTTAACTGTGTATGTGTTTCCTATTTGTTCCATAACTTTTGTGTTTTCATAATCTTAGTAAATAGAGAAAAAGAATAGCCTACGATTTGTTCCAAACACCCTATGCTCAATCTCTATTTCTAAATATGTTTTCTGCTGGATTAGCCATATATATGAATTCTTAATTGCTCATGTCTAAACTTATCCTAACATGGTGAATACTGTTTAAGAATTTTTAACTGCTCTTAAGCATTACTTTCATGTTTCTTCATTAGCATAGTGAAAGATTCTTAACTGCCTTTCACTCACTAAATCCCCATTTTCACCAACAAATCTGATATATTGTTTCACACATGCCTAACTTGCTCTACAGCAACACTTTGTCTTCACAAATCCACTTTCAAAAGCACAAATATCTCAACTCCATTGCCCAATGGAACAAACTGTCTTGTAAATCTATACTTCAATTCTAAAAGAATTCACCAACCCACCAAATTCAAACAAACAGTGCATCATAACTAGTCTAAAACACTCATCAAACAAAGCTAAACTATAAAGAGAGAGCCCTCTCTGGTTGCAGGTAGGCTAGGACCTGTAACTACAAGATTGGTCAGTGGTTACCTCGGCCGTATTCCCTTTAGGAAGCAAGGAACAACCTGAGTGATAACAACACTTAAAAAACTAAAGAGTTTTTCTATAAAGGACATCTTTATTTAAACATGTAGTTCGGATTTCAATCATGGGTGGTATCTAAACTACATTCCTCTCCCTCAATAGGTCACTCTAGGTTGAATAAAACATATAAAAGGATCAATTGTTTATTCTTATCAGAATGCATGAAGGGAATCCACATCTTTTTGGTAAAGTGTGACATTTGACAATGACACAAGGGAGAGATAGTGAAACCACCAAGTGAATTACAACCTTTACACATTCAACCAACTGTATGCACTAACATTTTTGGACTTCATTGGGGGTTAGCAAAGTTTGGAAATAAATTTGTAATCATGATTGTGGTTGATTTCCTTTCCAAATATGATCATTTTTGTGATCTTTGGCGCCCCTTCAAGGGCCTTGTTATTTCTCAAGTATTCATGGATAATATATTTAAACTCTATGGAATGCCACACTTGATTGTGATAGATCATGACCCCACATTCACTAGAATTTGTTGTTAAGATTTTTTCAAATCTAGGGCACTCAATTTAATCTTATCACCACATATCAAAATAAAATTTATGGTTAGACTAAAGAAATAAATAAGTGCTTGGAAGTGTATTTCAGGTGTTGTGCTTTAGAGGGATAATCCAAATATATAGGAAGATTAACTCCAACCAAATGGTGGTATAATAAAATTTATCATGGTGCCACTCAAATGATTCCCTTTGATGTTGATTATGGCCAAAATACCCCACAAGTAATATCATATTTACCAAGAGTCTCTAAGGTGCAGAAGGTGGAAAAAACCCTCACATATCATGAAGACATTCTCTATGCTCTCGAGATCTCGTTATGGCCTAAAATTGGATGAAACAATAGGTTGATCAATATTATTCTAAATGCAACGTTCACAAAGGGGATCATGTGGTCCCCCATCTATGGCCTTATAAATAGGAAAATACAACCACCACTATAAGGTTTATCCTAAGTTTTATGCCCTCTATAAGGTCCTCAAACATATTAAGCCAATGGCTTACAAATTGGAGCTTCCTAGAAACTGTAAAATTCATTCAATCTTTGATGCCTTAAAGAAATTGGTTGGCTCTAATTTCCATATTCAAACTTACCTTCCAAAACTAGATGAATAAGGTTACATTTGGTTGCAACTAGAGGCCATCCTTGTGTTGTTGTTGTGATAAACACCCTCCAAAATTTGGTCTACACTTGAATTTTGGAGCCTACTGTGGATCTTGTGATCATTCATTCCATAGTCATTTTATGGTTGATTGATGCTTTGTTAAGTGTTTGATTCTTCTTCTCAAATTTTAAGTTCCAAAGCCACCTGCTCACACATGCTCAATCCGCAACAAGTTCATGAGTGCATTTTTTTGTGTAAGCTTGAACAAACATAGCGCAAGTCCATCAAGATAGTTCTTGTGCAATGTTCAACCTATGTTGATATTTGAGGCACACTTTCATTGACATTCTCTCACTTTTGGTTGTGAGTGTACTTTTATTTCCGTGATTTTTTCAAATTCTCACCTTTTCACACCTTCGCTTTTGCAAGTATTGCTTTCATGTTTAAGACTGTCGCTTTTTCTTTTTTCTACTTGAATAAGTTTCATTTTAATGTTGTATTCACTTTGCCATGTGTCATTTTCAATGTCGTTTGAATTTTGCAAGTGTCATTTGCACTTTTCTCTTACTCTCACAAGTGTCATATCTTGGGCATGGTAAGCACTACATATCGCATAAGTGGATCTATGGTTCATTTCAAGGGGTAACTTTGGCACCAATTAGTCTTATTTATCATATATACATGTACTAGAGTCATTCCCAATTTTGTATGCACTATCATACAAGTTTTGTCACTATCGTTGGAAAGTGTATCTTAAGTGTCACACTTGGAGGAAGTTGTTGTATTGTCATCGCATTAATGGGATCATGTTGTTATTGTGTACTAAGAGATAAATGTTATGTCATGAATTGTTCCAAGTGTGTGATCATGTTCAAGTCTTACCCTTGCTCACTTTGACCTCATTGATCCCGCACTTAGTCAAATCCTAGAAAGTTCTTGCCTGAGCAACTTCACTTCACTTAGCCCTCTCGAACTACGCATTGCGCAGTCTCAACCCTCAAGCTCAGGCCTTTCCTTGTAGAACTACGCAATGTGAAGTTCCTACCTCCTAGAACTATGCACTGTGTAGTCTCAGTGCTCAATATTGACCCCTTGAGCTCCACAGCATCATAAATCAGCCTCCTAGTCAACCTTATTTTGTGCACTATGCAGTATCAAGCCTCAACTTCCATCATTCCTCCTTGAATTGTGCAACTACGCAATTCCTAGACCTCTCTCTCTCTCTAGAGCTATGTAGTGGGAAACTTCAAGCCTCAAGACCACCTCCTTGATCTCCTCCATTGCACATTCATATTTCCCAGGCTTCCATGAACTGTGTACTATGTCGTCTCAAGCCTCAGTCCCTGCTCCTGAACCATGGAATTGTGCACTGTGAATCCATGAGCCTGTCTCTCAGTCAAACACCCAGTTCCAACTTAGTCATTGATTTTCATGAAGCATGTTAGATTAGGATTTTATCAGACTGATGTTGTCTTTTCATGAGTGGTTTTCAATCGCAGGTATTATATCTTGTCACGACATGATGATGATGGAGGAGAAGAATAAGGAGACCATGCTAGGAGACACCTATGAAGCTGAAAAGATAAGTTTATCGTCGAGCGAGAAAATGGAGAAATTCTAGTTTACAACAACCAATGATCAGGACCACATGAAGACTCCATAACATTCATCCCCTTGGAGGGTGAAGATGAAGAACAAAGTAGATCTTTCATGAAGATGAATTATTAAACACACCTCTCATGAATATTGAAGACAAAGCAAAAAGAGAAGTTTGGCATTGCCAATTCATCATGGAATCCATGTCATCATTATCAAGTTGTGACCTGTACCTATGCCATCACAATGTCATGTGTGTCCATGTTTCTTACCACATTATTTATGGATATAATGATGTAATTATAACAAAGGAAGGACAAAATGTAAGGTGTGGAAGTGCAAAAGTCATCTGTGGAATATGGAAAGTAACATAGTAATATGTGGAAAAAGAGTCTTTAGGAAAAGCCCAAAGTCATATAGAAGTTAAAAGGTCACAGTAGAAGTCTAAGAATCATGAGGGAAGCTCAAGGGTCATGGGGGTATGAAATTTCATTCCTCTTGTTATAAATACACCCTCATACCTCAAACAAAGTCTAATTTTGGAGGCTTAACCTTTGGAGAGCTAGCCTTGGCTTCTCTAGCTTGGCATAGGAGAGAAGATCATTCTTTGGAGAAGCAAGAAGTGACTTAATGTTCCACTATTGGATCTAGTGGATCACCATTCTAACTGTGTACTTGGGTCTTTTACTCATAATCAAAAACTCGATTAGCTAAGACATTTTCATGCATTTATCATGAATATAGTAAGACTATTCTTTGTATGTTTGTGTTATATGTTTTGTTCACATGTACTAAGGAAATTGAACTATTTCAGTGGCTCTCATACTTATCTTGTTGAAAGTGTGTGGTATTTTCTTTATTGTTTGTTGTGTCTATGTGAAGTACTTCACTAGATAACTAATGAACATTTCCTTACTCTCGTGCATCTCTCTTAGGATGGTACTACTAATTTCCTTCTAGAGGCTCACTTTTATTTCCCTCTCGTGAGAGTCTTCATTCACACATTGCAATTGGTGTTTCAAAATGTCAACTTACTTGTTGATTCCAAATGTTATGTGTATACATTCTTATGTGATTCATTGCAACTAAGGCAAACCTTAGAGTTATGGTAGTTGGGTCAATACTCCAAATAGTGTGAAGTCTAATTGTGAATTTATATCGAGGAGACCCCCTTGGTTGACATATTTCCAACACCATGAACACCTTGATAAAATAGAGAAATGCATCCACAAATGCACTATAGAAGAGGTCCTAATATTGTGGAAGGATACACAACATGAGGATGCCACATTAGAACCAACAAAGATCTTTCAAAAAGTCCCTCATATATAGCCTTGAGTACAATGTTTCCTTATCAAGGAAATGACGTTTTAGAATCCCACCATAACCCCCTTAAGTAGATATATACGTTGTTATGTATTGAGGTCATCTATATTAAATAAGGCCCATGTAGTAAATATAATGTGAAAGCAATAATTGTAATAAGTCTTACTAGAAGGTTCAATATACAAAAGAAATTCTTGCACTAGAGAGTTCCTAAGAGGTTATATAAGAACTATATAACAAAGTAGAAGCAAGGTAATGGGATGCCTTGTGAAGCATATTGTAATTGGGGCTATTCTTACCAAAAAAATTCTCCCTCAAAGAGCCAAGTGAGCATTGCTTTCATATATAAAGGTATTTTTATTCATGGTAAACTAGCTCTTCTATAATTTTTATTATTGTTACAATGTTCCACTTCTTCTCTAAATCTTGTTATAGTATGTTATTTATATTCTATTTTTCTAATAAAAAATACCACAAATGATATAAAGTTTAAATGGATTTGTGTTGTTGTATGTGGTAATTGGTGTGACACCCCTGGTACTTTTTCCCTTGATTTTTGTAATGTAATGATACTCTGAGATGATAAGTGGATATTTTTTTATGTAATGGCCTAAAGTGTGGGACTACAAATCCATGATATAAGAGGGAAGAGAAAATACAAACCCAAGTGGGGTTAGATGGCACCTTGAAATAATTTTATGGTGCAAATAATGAGAAAAAGAAGAGGAAGAGTCCAAGAGGAACATAGAGAGACACCTTGAGGAAATGATAAAAAGGAAATTGCATAGTAATTTGGGGGTTGGAACTCCTCTTAGTTAAGCTCATGAGTAAATTTGGAAAGAGACATGAGTTGAGGGAATGGGATTCACTAAAATAGAAAATTGTGACCATATGAGCATAAGGATGATGAGGAAATGGGAATGAGTGCTTGCCAAGGATTAGCTGAGAAACCAATCATGGTCCTTGCTAGGGCTTAGAAACCAAATGCATAAGGGTTTTTTCTAGGGCTAATAAACCACATGCATAAGGGTGCTTCCTAAGGCTGAGAAACCACATGCAAAAGGGTGCCTGTTGTGGGATGATAAACCACTAATAAAGTGCTTGACATAGTTGATAAACCACACATTATTGTGAAATTATGTTGTTCTTTACTAGTTGATAAACCACCCATGTTTCTTGATGTGGGTTGATAAACCACTCATAGAGTGCTTAACACAGTTGATAAACCACCCTTTACTCTGAAATTTTCTTGTGCTTGACTCGCTGGCAAACCACCCAATGTCATATGTATTTCCTATCCTTTGTGTATTGAAGATGGCTTCCTACTCAACCTGCTAAAAGGAAATTCCCCTTAGATCACGGATATTGCTTTGGGGTGACTGTTGTAAGTAATTATGGCTATCATAAATATATATTTGGGTGGAAAATTGAAGTCCCGACTTCATTTTTCCCTTTTTTTGAACTGTAAATGAAATGGTTTGAGCTGAGAGTTGTGGAATTAAATAAATTCTTTGTGAATGTGTATAGCACTGAGAAATGTTGCATGGTAGTGTGATGTTGGTGCATGCATGTTATTGATTGAAACTCTTAAATATTTTATGGTTTTGTTTATGAACTGCTATCACGCAGTTATAAGTTAAATATCATTGTGTTGTCTACGAAAAGAACTTTGTGTTTGTTGTATTGATAAATGGCTTGATTATCAACCAGGGATTTTATCTTTCCTCTATGGAAGTGAGAGGTTGAATCCTTGGATAAACCTTCCCAAAATTAGGTGGTTTTTGTGTTCTCTCTAAGCATGTAACTGGTCTGGATGACCTGAGTATGAAGGAGACAAATAGATCTTTGTTAAATGAATTTTTGTGCTAAGCCTATATTCCTAGAGTGTGGCCTTCATGCCTTATTCTATAAATTTCAAGCTCAATAAGGATAGCCATGTTCCCAAATAATAATAAAATATGTGTATATATAAATTTTGTAGGCCACAAGGCAAGAGGGACCGAGACAGTGAGAAAGCTTAGGAGGGAACAACCCTTCTTCATCTAGATAAATGTTTACTATATAATTATATATATTAATATATATATTAATATATATATAAAATATATATAATAATATATATATATATATATTATATATATAGATAGAAATTATATATATTATATATATATATATATATATTATATATATTTTATATATATATATATATGATTAAAATTGTGCGTTGAGGATGGCCAAGACAGTGAAAAGCTCAAGAGAATAGCTTAATCGAGGAACTCCCACACCCTCGCAAGTGTTCATGACCATGCGAGGTCAAAGCATGGATCTTTAAACATGCATATATAAGTGTGACTTTGGCATGCACAGGAGTATAAAACCTAAGCCCAGGAGGAAATTTGGGCCATTGGAGGTCTAGAGTGTGCCTTTGTCATTGGATGGATCACAAAAGAAATTCCTCTGAGTTTTGGAAGGGAATCTCTACTCGAAACCTTTAAGATTTAAATATTCGAAACGACGTGACTCATGAGGTTGAATGATAAGCCTGAGTATATAAATTTTGAAAGGGGGTGAACCCTATATAATTGATTGATACCATATTAATGTGGTGCCAGTGGAACCCACAGAGGCATTAAGTGCTTGACGCTTATTGAAGAGCCATTGGGAAAAAGTTGTGATGAGGCAGGTGACGTCACCATGAGCTAACATCACCCAAAATGTTTCAAAATGAGGCATACTATTGAACTTTTGGGGACCTTATGTCCCAAGACAGAAAAACTAACAGAAAAGAGTGGTTTTTAGTTGACGGAGGGCTCTCTTCCCCGCTCATGAGAACCCTTGCGATTCTTATTTTGTGTACATAGAAAACCTTTGGGATTAAACTCTCAAGGTAATGTATCATCAATGGAGGAAGGTCATGCCACACCATGCAAGGATAACAAAAGGGAGAAGGTGGTGGGACCTCCACGAAATCTTGGAGGATTCTTCCCTAGTGATTCCAAAGAGGGACTCCAAAGGAAATCCCTAAGACTAGACTTTCGAGATGAGGTGGAATGAGAGGGGTAGGGGTCCACCATTATTGTGTGTGTGTGTGTGTGTGTGTGTGTGTGTGTGTGTGTGTGTGTGTGTCTTTCTGTGTGTGCATGGAAAGAGGGGATTGAACGAGTCAGTAGTGAATAGAGTTATGACTTCGATGCAGGCTCAATGTGGGAACCACATGGGAGCCATGTGGCCAGCCTTAATGACATGGCATGTGGCTATTGGCCAATCTTTGAAGGATCCTATATTTTGATCTGGAGTTTGGATCAAGATGAAATTTATACCATTGGAAAGGTCTCAAAAATACGAATGCGTGGAATTATCCATTTTAAGTTTGAATAAGTTCAAATTTTTTAGACCCTATCTCCATAGCTAGGATTTTGGGGGTCGGTTCAGCTTAGTAATTATCTCTTACTACCTTTATAGGGGCTAGGGATAGTATGGTGTATGTTACAAAGTGGTATTAGAGCATTAATTTAGACACTAGACCTAAAGAGGCTCACATGCACATGCTAGATGAATGATTGGTGTGATTAATATGCTTGATCTATTAGTATTTCCTTTATGTTGATTGTAGAATATGATAGTTAATGGTTTTATAGGATGTTGGTTGAATATGATTACATATTGACTAAATATGATACTTAAAGATCAATATAAACCAAGGAGAAGAGTGCATGTGTTACTTTCATGTTCTTTCTTGTGGGCTAACATTTGTAAGTGTGTAAAAGCATATTGATAGGTATCAAGGTACCATAAGGAAAGGAAAGAATGAGCAGCAGATTTGAAAAACATGGTATGAGCATAACGTAGTAGGGATCTGAAGAATAATTGGTTGGGAAAATGAAAGAGGAGTACATTATTGAAATAATTGATACTCTTAGAATTCTAAGAGCTAAAATAATAAGTTGCGAGACAAACGAAGAGAAGATTGTTAGAGAATGAGAAGAAGTAAATGCCCTATTGTTGTAAATTCTATCATAATTACAAAGACAAAGAAAACATAAGATTGGTGCTAACCATAAGGATAAGCATAATCATAAGAGTAGCCGATCAAATATACAAAAGCACAAATGGGATGGTGAGACAGCAGAAGGAATTCAATCAAGAAAGAAGAGAAAACATGCAGAAGGAGGAGCAAAACTGCTCAACTCTCTGAAAATAGAATCAAGCAGCCCTAACCAATCCTTAAATAATGCAGCTACCAGATATCATCCTCAAAGGAAGAATCGAAGGACTCCCATGCAATAAGAATTCAATAAAGCTAAACCTCCAATATTTGATGGAGAGGTAAAGAAAGCACAAGATGTAAAGGCCTGGCTTTTGCGAATATATAAGTACTTAAAGTTGCATGACTATACTAAGAACATGAAGGCGAAGGTGGATATCTTCAGCTTAAAGGGAAAAGTTGATATATGGTGGGAGTATTTCAAGAAAAAAAAGGGCATCAGAGAGAAGGAGTTGACCTAGAGGAAGTTTGAAAATTGCTTCTGAGAAAAGTTCCTATTTATGAAATATTATGATAACAAAGCCAAGGAGTTCTATGAACACA
Organism: Pinus taeda; assembly: GCA_000404065.3. NCBI lineage: Eukaryota > Viridiplantae > Streptophyta > Pinopsida > Pinales > Pinaceae > Pinus > Pinus taeda. The sequence continues at coordinate 85,927 of APFE030841634.1, read as the reverse complement.
AACTGGGGTATATGACACCTGAGGAATATACCAGCAAATTCTTGGAGCTACTAAGTTGTGTTCCTTACATCAAGGATGAGAATATTGAGATCTAGAGGTATGTCAACAGATTACTACAAGCATACTAGGATAGAATAGAATTCAATGAACCTAAGACCTTGGAGGAATCTATCTGGAAGACTAAGCATTGTTATGAACAGTTTAAGCATAAGACTAAGGTTTGGGCTTACTAGAAGAAGAAAGGAAAAGGAGGAGGAGAGAGAACCTCAAGATGTATGCAAGGAGAACAGGTTGGAAGGTTTAATAACCCACCAAAAGTGAACCTCAACAAAACTCTACAGTCAACAAAAATGAACCTAGACTTTCAATTTTGGGAGTGTGGGGAAAACCATCTGAGGAGAGATTGCCCCAAGTTCTATAAGGCTAGTGCAAAGTTATACACCATGCAATAGGCATCAACTGTGAATGATGTGGCTCAAATCATACTCAAGATATATGTATTGGATACTAGGTAGGCAAACGAGCAAGCATCAGTCATTCAAATGGAAGGTATGGTCAAAAACTCACCAATCTCAATTTCAACTGACCTGGGATCTAATTTCAGCGATATTAGCCCTAAGATTGTGGGAAAATGTGAATTTCCAAAGAAAATCCATGAGGAGTCATGTATTTTTCAGTTATCCATGGGGACAAAGAGATGGATAACATATATGGTTTAGTCTTTCCCTGTAGAGCTATGGGGCATCACTACTCCAGTGAAATTGAATTTGTTGTCATTCGGAACATATGATGTCCTGTTAGGTACGGATTAGCTGGAAACCTACAGGACAAAGGTAGATTGATGTGGAAAAGTGTTAGAGTGCCTTAGTGACGAAGGCAACCCAATAATGTTGCAAGGTATTAAGAGTAAAATAGCATTGCAAATAATATGAGTGATGCAAACAAAGCAATATAGCAGAAAAGGATGTGATCTCTACATAGTCTAGACCATAGAGGAAAAAAAGGCCAGTGCAAATCTCTTTATCAATTACCCAGTATTGAACCAATATAGAGATGTATTTCCAGAGGAATTTTCAGGACTTCTGCCCTGTAGATACATTAAATTCACAATTGAATTGATTCTAGGAATAGCACTAGTAGCGAAATCCCCCTATTGTATGATCATGTTTGAGCATGTAGAGTTAAACTTATAGCTGAAGAAATTAATGGAAAAAGGTTATATACAGCCCAATGTTTCACCGTGGGGATCCCCTGCAATTTTTTTAAGAAGAAGAATGGAACGTTTCATCAATGCATTGATTATAGGAATTTAAACAAAGCCATTGTGCAAAACAAGTACCCATTGCCCAGGATAGATGATCTATTTGATCAATTGAGAGGTGTTGTTGTATTTTCCAAGAATGATTTTAGGATTAGTTACCACCAGATAAGACTCAAGGAAGACGACATTCACACTATTGCATTCAGGACGAGGAATTTCCACTATGAATTTATTGTAGTTCCATTTGGGCTTACAAATGCTCCATTAACCTTTATCTGCATAATGAACAATGTGCTCAGAACATACTTGGAAAAATTTGCAATGGTATTTATAGATGACATTCTGGTGCACTCAAAGAATGAAAAGAGCATAACGACCACCTGAGAGCTATTATATAACTGCTCAAAGAGCATAAATTAGATGACATTCTTAGCAAGTGTGATTTATTTCAAAGTCAAGTTCACTACTTGGGTCATGTAATCTCAAAAGAAGGAGTGGTTATGGACCCAGAAAAGATAAAAGCAATAATGGATTGGCCCACACCCCGAAATGTGATAGAGGTCAAATCATTTATCAAGTTGGTTGGTTACTATCAAATATTTATTCAAAATTTCTCAAATATTGGGCATCCCATCACTTCCTTACAAAGAAAAGGAGTCAAATTTCAATGGAAACTTGAATGTGCAACTAGCTTCGAACAACTGAAAAATTTAGTCACTTGTGCACTTATTATAAGAATAGTTGATCCAGAGTAGGATTTTGTAGTTTGCACTTATGCTTTCATGTAGGGGCTTGGTGGAGTTCCGATGCAAGAAGAACATGTAATCTGCTATGAATCTAGGAAGTTGAATGAGCATGAAAGGAACTATGTCACTCATGACTTGGATCTGGTAGCCACTGTGCATGCACTAAAAATGTAGAGACATTACTTATTGGGAAGAAGGTTTGTATTGATAATTGATCATGATGGTCTGAAATACTTGTTCGAACAACCCAAGCTAAATTCAAGCCAAGTGGTTCACTTTGATCAATGAATTTGATTTCAAAATTAAGCACATCAAAGGAAAATAGAATAAGGTGGTGAATTCCCTCAACATAAGTTTATAAGAAGTTCACCTAACAGCCATAAGAACCTGCTCATTTGAAATCAAGGAAAGGATTAAATAAGGGTTGATAAATGATGAACATTACCAACTTGTGAAGAAGCGTTGGCAAGAATAGCCAGATGGGTTAGTAATCATAACCTACCAGCTCAATGATGATGGAATACTAATATTCAATAATAGGAAATATGTTCCCAATGCCAAGGACTTAAGGAAGCTTATCATGGATGAACTCCATAAAATATGTTGACAGCCACGAAGATGACATATTTTTGGCCAGGAATGAAGAAAAATATTTCAAAATACCTTGCCAAGTTTTTGGAATGTCACCAAGTGAAGGTAGAGTCCAGGAATCCAACTAGACTACAACAACCAATTCCAATCCTAGAATGGAAATGGGAGGTCATATCCATGGACTTCTATATAGAACCAACTTAGATCCATCTAGCACTGCATCTATCATGCACCAAGAAGGATCAAATCCCTCGAGGTGCAAACCTTCTTTCGGGAGTCTAGAATTTGAGGAAAGGTTTGCACCTCGAGGGATTTGATCCCTCTCGGTGCATGATAGATCTAGTGTTAGATGGATCTAAGTTGGTTCCTGTTCAGGGAAACAATGTCACATTTTTAGATTATTTTTATTGTGTATATGTTTGAGATTAACATCAAAATTCACATTATGTTTTATTTGGTTGGCATGACCATATCATTCTCTTCTTTAATTTAGTCTGTGTTGCTTGCCTTGAATGCTTTGTACATCTGTGTTTGGATGCTTTGAGTGGTTTGTGTTTATATGTTTGGATTTGGATGATAATGTTTTTGAATGTTACATCTATTGTGAGGGTGGCAATGATGCTCAGGATCTTGACAATGTGAATAGATGCTCAAGATCCTGACAATGTGAATAGTTAGTGATGTCAAGAAATCAAATAAGATTAGAAAATAACATCTACATTGGAATCAATGCATCTAATGCAATTAATCAAATGAGATTAGAAATCAACAAATGCACTAAAATCAATGCGTCCATTGAAAGCAATCAATTAGGATTAGAAATCCAAATCTACATTTAAATAAATGCATTTAGTGCAAGCAATCAAATAGGATTATAAATCAACATCTACACTGAAATCAATGCATCTAGAGAAAACAATCAAATAGGATTAGAAATCAACATCTACACTTGCATATAGTGCAAGAAATAAATAGAATTCTAAGAAAACATCATCTACACTAAAATCAATGCATCTAGTGCAAGAAATATGCTTCCCTCACTCTCCCCTCCATCAAATCTTGAAAAATATTTTTAATATTTTACAGTCTCAAGATTAACAACATCTACATTGAAATTAAAGTGTCTAATGCAAGAAATCAAATAATATTAGAAATCAACATCGACATTGAAATCAATGCATGTAGTGAAAACAATCAAATATAATTAGAAATCAACATCTACACTGAAATCAATGCATGTAGTGCAAGCAATAAAATAGGATTAGAAATCACCATCTACACTGGAATCAATGCATCTAGAGCAAGCAATCAAATAGGATTAGAAATAAACATATACACTGAAACCAATGCATCTAGTGCAAACAATAAAATATAATTACAAATCAACATCTACGCTGAAATCAATGCATTTAGTGCAATCAATCAATTAGGATTATAAATCATCATCTACACTGAAATCAATGCATATTGTGCAAGAAATATTCTTCCCTCTCTCCCTCCTCCATCTATATCTATATCTCCCTTCATCTCTCCTTATTTGTCTCTCTATATCCCCCCCCCCCAAACACACATGTTCTCAATCTCTCTCCATATATATCTATCTCTCCCTCCCTCCCTCTCTCTATCTCTCTCTTCTTCCCTCTCTTCACCTCCCATCTATATCTCTATCTCCCTCTGCCTCTCCTTTGTCTCTCTATATCACCCCCAAAGCATACACATTCTTTCTCCATATCTAACTGTTTCTCCCTCTCCCTCTCTCTCTCTCTCTTTGCCGTATCACTCCCTCTCTCTCTCTCTCTCCACCTTTCACTCTCTATGTTTTTATTCTTGCCTACCTCTCTCTCCCCCTCCAACTCCCTCTCCCTTCTGTTGGACACCTAATCCTAAAGGGTTAGCGTGGAAGCCGAATGGACAAAGCAGTCCAAGAGACCTTGGGATCTGAATCCCAATGGTCACCAAATGTACTATAAATGTATATCCAATTGTTAATAAAATAGCAACGCATGCTTTATCTTTTCTATTTTTGTTCCCCTAACCATGTCTGTTTAACATGGTATCAGAGCCATGATGTGTGGCCTATTTTCCCCAAAGCACAGGTCCCAGGTTCTATTTTTAACCTTGTAACTCCTGCTGTCCTGAGAGCTGCTCAGACCTGAGCATTACTCTGACATCCCTGAATAGCGTGCCTGAAGACTGTCGCTGCCTGCATTGCAACGCCTGGAATTTTGTACGTTGTCTGCCTGGGATCCGCATAAAATTGGTAACGTATGGTTACTATTATGAATGAATGTTTCAAAAACGTTGTCCGCTGCCTGTATTAAACGTTGTCGGCTCAGATTACAATTATTCTGGCATCTGTTTCTGTCATTATTACAACTGTCTCACTGTAAACCATAACGCCACCCGTATCCATGGATTACTATTGAACGTTTGAAACCTGCGTATGGTCAATACTATAGTTTCTATCGGGTATTGAACAAGGTTTGCACTCATCGGTTTGCACTCATCAGTCTATCTGCATTCTGCATTCAATCGACCGCCCATTGAACAGGGTTTGAACTCATTAGGGTTTCGTTGATAGCTTGAACTGAGAAACTTTTATGATTTAGATGTCGTGGTCTCACACTATTTGGATGCCGTGGAGTTACTCCTGCGTGGAGTTCGAATGACCCTGGCCTGTAATGGAGACCTCCTTCCGCCAGAAACCGAGGAGCTTTTACCAGCTTAAGCAGCGATGCTCAACTGCCATCTGATAATAGATGTGGCCTACATTTGACGAGTGTTGACACTCCGCATTGAGCGACATTTAATAATCTTTTGGGGCATTATAAAATGATCAACTGTGTCAACTTGTTTTCTGGAGTGTATATTCTGAAGATTTACATATTATTTTGGGGATTGATATATATGATCATCATCATTAGTTGCGCTCAGTTTTCAGATATCCGGAGTGTATTTCCGAATATTTTCATTATAGAATCCTTTACGTACACAATAAACGTTTTGATGTTTCCTACTAAACATGGTTGAGTGTATGGAAGACTCATCACTTCCTCACGTCAAAGTAATGTTCTTTATGATTAGTATTACACAATGATTATTTATTACCTCTATTTAACGAGAAAAAAAAGGATTGTGTTCCAGGAATAAGCTAACTAGAACTGATATATGTATTATCGGAGTTAATGCTCTCGCTTTTTTAACTCGGAAAGTGCGCTTTGTGAGCAAGCACTGATATTTGTGGTATGTGTTGAGTTCTTTCCTGAAGGTTGTGCCGATGTTCTTTAAAGTTTTCAATGACATGTATTTTGACATATATGGAGTATGAACCTGTGTGATCCACAACGAGATGGTCAATCAATGGTAATGAATGAAGATGACGTGTATACCCTGTTTACTTTTCCAATACTAAAGTTTATCTCTCAGATTTGAATTGATATCAATAAAGAAGTATCAGAAAAAGAATTCGATAAAGATTATGATAACAATAAGTTGTGGAACATGATCAAAGATACGAGCTCCGCCAACTCTATTCCACTTACAAACATT